>DWIW01000183.1:0-10393 GCA_018248535.1 Hovala pardalina | reverse complement strand
CAACTCTGCCTACATATTCGGGGAGATACAGGCAGTGAGTTGAGTAGCTACGCAATGAACGGTGTTCTTTATCAAAGCTCCTCACATATTAACAAATATAATAATCCTAATATTTCTATTTAATATTATATAACGATAATAACTTCCCAGTTCCCCTCTACGGTGCTGGTAATTACAGATGTCATGGCTGGCAGCTACATGCTCTTGTAACATACTATTGAAAATAAAGAATTTGTATAATCTGTATAAAAGTTAAATTGATGACAGTTGAAGCGAAAGATACTCTGGCTCTGCAGTGGGTCTGGTCTGGTCTGTGACTAACCCATTGGTAGACAAGCGTGAGTTTATATAAGTATGTAATCATCATGTGTGGCCTCATCATCAGGGCTACATACTCGTAGCACTAGCCGCAACCGCCCGTCTAGCAAATTAACGCTGTGCTATCGTTACTACAAATTGCAATAGAGCTATCTAATTAACTGCTATTAACGGCTATGTTTTGTTTGTTGTTACCTAATAATAAACTGATTACATAGGATTCCCTCGCAGTTTAAGTTTAGTGTTATAACGAACACAACACACAACGTAGTTGGTAATTTGATTACATTCCATGCAGGGACGATGATATCATGTCACTCATGACATCTGTGACAGGCGCCGCACAGCATCGTACATGGAATACAATTAGTATAAGGCATTAATAAGAATTGACAGAATTTCTGCTTGTTCAGTCCTGTAAACTGCCATAGGACCTCTGTTCTAAAAAATAGTATCTGGTGCTGAACACCTATATTCAGCACCGCTCTGTAAGCTGATAGTCTATGGCATGCCTACTTTCGTAAATAGAACTCGTTCGGGTGACGTATTGACTGCCGTCAACCGCCTCCATCAGACACGGAACATTGCGTCGACTTTGATCGACAACTGGTTGACTTCTGTGGTACAGTGACATGGCATTATTCAACGTTGTTTGTGGGAAAAAGACAGCAAATGAGCATGCAGCGCAAGGTAACTGGGATTGTTCGACCGGTTAGTATAAGGTGGTAATAAAGTATTAGTTGGTAATGACTGTTAGAGACAGATTAATCCTATTAGAAGGAGTTGTTTTATATTCATGTTTAATAGGTTGGCTTTCGGGCGGCCTAAAAACTACTGACAATCGAGTTGACAACTAACCCCTGCTCCGATCCGCATTGAAGTAACGTTTTGGAATACGTTCCAAGGTAATCGATGCTGAGAAGAGACCCGTGCCCTGCACTTGGCTGCTAATGGATTGCAGGAAACACGAACTTCGTCGAATCCGTCCATAATATAATCGTCGTGCACGTATTGTTGAGAGCACAGCCCTATTCAGTAATCGGGTTTCGACATCTGTCAGACTTGCAACATTGGAGCGGAGACGGATACTTGTGATCGGATTTGCGGCTTAACATTAGGCATCGCACAGATGGTATTTTGGCACGTTATTTAGAACTGTGAAAATAGATAAATAAAAAATATAAGCAGGCTTTTAATATAATTATGTATTTGAGAAGAACTTCTACTATCCTTCAAACAGCAAAAAAGTATTTTTCGATCACTGCATCATCTCTCGAACTGAACACAAAGCGACAAATCCAGTGTGACACACCACCATATGGTAGTGTGTCAGATACAGTGAGGGTGTACAGCACGTGCCTAATCTTTGAAGTAGCTGACGCTGCGTTTCAGATCTGGCGGCGGGTTTTAAAGCGGGTACACTAGTTAAACGCACGAACTGTAAGTCAGCAGTCACCACACCGACCACGATACGTCACTCAAAGCCCGCTCGGTCGCATCAGTCAGTGACCGATGGGAGACGAGGCTTGAACACTACGTCACCCGCTACACTACACTAAGTCGCATGTAGTGCAAATCTTCTCTCCTGCATTTCCCCGAAGGGTTAGGTAGAAGGTTGTATTAGAAAAAAAGAATGTTTTTTTATCATAAAAGATACAATAGCCTTAATAAGGGGTTGGATTTAAAAATATAATTAATCAGGAGTGTAACTACTATGAAAAAAAATCTTCAATCAACATACTCTGCGGAGCCGAGTAACGCCACAGCACTGATTTTCAGTTATGTCTTTGTGAGTTCATATAGATATGGAATATATCACACTCACTTATCAACAGTTATGTCATAGACCATATACTTAGAAGTAAGGCATAAAATTCAAACGGAAGACGCTATACAGGCGGGATCCGTAGTTAAAATTCGTGAGTAGTGTATAAATATTTAGAAAAACGGAATGGGGTAGAGTGCATTTACTACTGTTACTCACCTCGATTGTAAGTCGATTGTGGATAATTTTATATCAACCTGAAAAATGCGATATAGAAATCGTTTTTGTGCGGACACCTGCCTAGGGCGATTACTAAGCTAAAGGTTCTGTTTTGATCCTCAGTCAATAACAATTGAGTGTCAACTTAACTATCTGATAGCAATTAGATATAGCCTAATTTTTTACATTTGTATTAATTTATTTTATCTTAAGTTTATTTTTAAGTTAAAGGATTCTAGAATATTTGATTTAGGCTATATTATGTTTTATTTATATAAGGTATTAATAGTATTCACTTTTGTTATCGTAGGATATTATGAAATTTAAACATATAGAGGTTTATTCGAGATTTGGATTTCGAGGAGGGTGGCAATAGGTTCACCACCTGTAACTACGATCATCGGGGATCATCACATAACTAATGAAATGTGCGTTTATTACACATTGTGTTTTTTTTTAAATCGAGAACACATGGTAAGATGACTGCATAAAATCGTCACTAACGTCTGTACAGAGGCGGGAAGCCGCCGCCGAAACGCAATTGTTTATTCAAAGCGACTCTGATTTTAACTTTGTTTACTTAGTTCTTGATAAAATTAAAGTTACGACTTTCTCGAGGATGCGAAACGGCAAAGCGACAATAGATAGACCCTGCATTTTAATTCTGTCATATATCACGCCTGTAATGCCCTTTAGGGAAACGCAGTATGATGTATAATAATTGCCGCCTTAACACCATAACTGGTGTTTCAGATAGTAGGAGCGGAAGCGAATGATTGAATACTCATTTGGTATTTTAATCTATAAAAATTAATATTGAGTTAACGAGAACTACTTCCCTTAATAAATAGTATTACCTGTTAATTATATTAGTAGTATTATTAAGAATAATAAGCACCACTTTAATTTCTAGGTATTTTAATTGGAAAAAGTTACAGTCTCGTCGGACAAAATCATTTTATTTGTGACTCCCCCAACTTAACTAGTAGTTAAATAGCCTACATAGACTTTTGAACTTAAGTTCGTCGGCGTATCCTTTGATCTCTGAGAACTTCATCCCGAAGGAAAACTTGTGAAGTTGTATTAAGATTATCATTTTAACTAGGTTTAGTTTACCAATTTAAGATTAAAGAAGACTTTATACGTAGGAGTAGCCGTGAACGACGAGCGTGCATGAAACGATTGCTGAAGAAACGATAGAAGTACCGTTAGTGTGAACCATAGCGTGTTGAGAACTGATAGGAGACAGATGTAAACTTATAATGGTGGTAGTAATACACTATGACAATACAATACACTACAACATACTATTGCTAGTGTAAATATTTATGTAGTAAGTTATCATAGTATCACTGTATTCTTCCCAAATAAAATTTAAAAAAAATCATGTATTTATGAGATTATGACTAAATATGCAGGTTTCCTTACGATGCCTTTCTTGATCAATACGATCTGAATCCATTCTGAGAGGATATCTCAAGCACACTGGTGGTAAAATGTGAGTTGCAACGATTATGCTGTGAGAGAAAAGTTATGCTCAGCAGTTGGATACTGATGGATATCAGCCGGTCAACGCCCTCGTTAGTTAAGCAAACACGATGCTTACCGGAGTGTTCAGAGTCGCTTAGTTATTCTATGAACTATGTAAATAGCTCTGGTTTATACTGCTAGTTGGATGAATTACGCTATGGCCTCTGTTTAGCGCAATTATCACCTGTCTCTGTATAAGTGAAGCTGCTACTGTGTATTTTATTACTTAACGACCTAAACGTAACATAACTTACCTCTTTGGAGAAATACAGACTTGAGTTATATAATGCTATATTCGTGCTTCGTGCGGTCATCGCGTGTGAGTGTGATTTCTGTTGAAGATGATCATCGTAATTGGTTGAAACTAGTCTTCCTATACACTTGACTACTTACACGTGAATGAATGAAATGAAGAAACTGTGATGTTTTTTTAAATAAATTGTTAATAGAAAAAATCTTTTATAGACACCCATTGTCACCACATTAATGGCCACGAAAGACATTTAAATAAAAGAGTTGTAATAACAATAATTATAAAATAGATCTTAAAAGTTTATTCATCGCTTCACTGGTAACCGAATTTTAATTAGTCTCACACTTAGTAGACCTTAAATCTACACAAAGGGCTTCGTACGGTCACCTGAAGTGAACTATAAATAAGGCGTGTGTAAGGGAGGTTTCTTGGGTTCAGTATTATTTATGTTAGTATCGCACAAATTTATGACAGCATTTTGCATAAGCAACTAGAAAGATGTTTTGGCATTGGTTTAATTTATACACTGTTTTCAGTGGATGTAAGTCACTAGTGAGCTTTTGGTTTCTAATCACGACGTCTGCGGTTCAAAGTTTATGCTGATTTTAACAATTGTTGGAATTTGATATGAATTGTAACTTGTTTTGTTAATTAATTAAATAGAAAATAATATCCCATTATGACTCTTTTTGAGACGTCTTTGCTTGTGATATGAGATAATTTTATATGTTTATCTTTACCTATACTAAAACCCTAACTAGGCCGTGCCGTATATTTAATATTTAAAAAAATATATTTTTGAACTATGCGGGCATTTATGAGACGATAGTTAATATGAATACTTTCTTTAAAAAGTATTATATAAATGTTATTACTTCAAATTTATTACAAACGTTTTCCACATCAATTTATCAAATACGTATGTATCATTTTATGTATGAATAGCCCGCTTTATGTATATTACTTTAAATCTCTTACTGGATATAATATCTGCAACGTGTAGTCCGAGATCTCTTTAACTTTGAAGTGCATCTCCTTTCAGCACGCCGTGCATTTTACACGTGCTTTGCTTAGAATATAATTTAAGAATTTTGCTTGCTTTAGTAACCAGATCGTTGTTTTAGAGGCACTCAACGTAATTATGCAGTTTACGTGAGGATAAAAGATCCATCGTCTACTACCTTTGGCATTTTACATTATATCGAGAGGATTACTAGAGGATGTAACCAACCTCTTACACGTAAAACTTTACCAAATTTTACAAAATATTTTTTGACTATATTAGACACAAAATGGACCGATATATTCACAGGTAGAAATCGAGAAATAAAACTTATTCTAGTTACTATACTTTAAAATGCCTTTTTAAAAAAGATTAATTGATTGATGAGATATTGTGCAAAATTATAAGTGCAGTAATGTGCGAGTTCAGTGGATAAAGTATTATCCACACCAAACGTAATCGTATAGGTCTTTGCTTGCTTCTTACATCAGGTCATCTGTTTGATGGTAAGTCTGGCAGGAAAAACAAAATAAATGTCCAAAGCGTACGATGTGGACGCATCCTTATAAGAAAGTATTTTATAACACTAGCTGTAGTAACTTCAGCTGATTGCCACGAAGGGCGCGCCAAGAAAAGTTTGCTCAAACCTTGAGCGTAGTTGCATTAAAATTCACTCCGGACTTGCTAAGCAAACGCCTCTGACGCAAATGTTTTGTGATCGCGACGACGAAAAGGGCGCAAAAGCGCGCAAAAGGAGCGTAAAAAGCTGAAGCCTCGCTTGGCGCGACGCCTAGTTGTCCGCCAATTGAATTAGTCAAATCGCAACTTCGGCCTAATTTATGTCTAGCTGTTTTCCGCTCAACTTCTGAATACCTAACGAGCAGTTGCAGCGAACTCGTCAGTTTGTAGGAACTTAGGCCTTGTTAGGACGAAGCGGTTTGACAACGGTAGGCTAATATTGCGCAGCTAAAAAGCTTTAGAAAAAAACAACTGCGTCTCTTGATACGGTGGTCAACCGGTAGATGAAATTACAGATCACAAATTAATAAGGCCTCCACTACAATGTTGCTCTAGTTACGATAATCTTTATTTATCGTAGTCACATAATAAACAACCTGTCAGTATTACGCTACTTAACCTAATTTAACTTACAGTATGTTCAGCATGTGCCTTTAGTAAAGTAGCTACTTAAAGGTTGCGGTGGTTTTGCGCCTAAACTATTTGACCTTACGAATTATAAGGTTTTGAGGTGAAAATGACTACAGGTGTACACAAGATTGGTTCACTGCAACGCAGTATGGTACGAGGGAGCAGACCACCTAATCGCACTGTCTGAAAGGTGCCTTAGAATTAGCGAGGCAGACAATGGACGTGACTGTACGAGTGTTGAAAAATTTCGATTCGGTAAACGAAAATGTGTGTTTTTCAGAGCGTTAATTGCCGGAGATGGCGTAAAAAATGTTGCTCACCGATGCACGTGTGCGCTTTTGAAGTTGACATTAATTAATTGAAATGTTTTATTGCGTACGAGAGAATGCGCATGTAGGATGGGGAATTAAAAAAATACTTTTTTAACAAGCTCTCATTGTTTGAGTGTTGCTGTTAAAAGGAAAAATTATGTTGTACAAACGGATACCTATCCAGATATTATGCCAAGTATTATTTTGTTTTTCTGAAATGTTTGTCAGAACTCTGCATTTCGTGAAAATTACATTTAAGAGTTCACTCTGTTCAAGTTACGAAAAAAATAACTGGATTTAAAATAATAGAAAAGCATACTTATATTACGCCTTGTATATTAGCTGTGTTGTACCATACATTTTTCACCAGTTACTAAATGTAGGCTACGTAACAGCTGGCGATCATACTTCCATACACTGGGCACAAATGCAGACTCCGAATAGTACTCCAGGGATTAAGATAGAAAACTCAATAGTTATTGTCTGATCCAGGGATCGAACCCTGAACTTCTAATTTAGCAGTCTCACTTGCGTCTAGACTTGGCACTAGACCTATGGAGCAGTAGCTTCATTTCTCAATTAAAAGTCCATTTAGCAAAGTTTTAATTTTATACGTTAATTTTAAACAAAGTACTGGAAGTTTTTGCTAAGTTTCAACTTTTGTATTGAGAAGAAACAAAGTGGAGTTAAATTCCCGAGTTGTATCAAACTACGCACGGGCCAAGAAAAGACCAAGTAGTAGTTAGTTGTAGTTTGCGGACTTAATGTCGGATTGGTTTCTTTTATGACTTCAGATTTTTTACTTCAATATCTTAGTATTTTCTAGACCACTACAAACAGTCTAACATAACTCATGCCTGTCTCTCGACGAAGGGGTAGTGGAAGCAAGTGCAGCCACTTTTCACCAGCCTATTGCCAGACACCCGTGGGCATTGCGTTGGTAAGAACACGACTGTACCCATTACCCAAATAAAGGGACTTTGTGTTACTATAATAGTTTTCCTATTAAAATATAATAGGAAAATCAGCAGTTATCATCCTGAAAACAAGTAAAAGTTACTTAATAAATAAGTTAGTCTGGCGCTTCGTCGGTAAATTTTCCAAGAAATTGCGTCATAAAAGAACGATGTGTATCTCCAGTTACTATTACATTAATTTGATAATTAAGATCTGGTTACTGTTGAATTAATTACATGAATATGTAATTTTCGTGTGGAAAATTACTATCGATATATTATACCCGTGGATATCGCACTACATACAGAAATAGAGCCTTGACATGGTACATGCTTCGTATCATTAAGCATTAAAATTGACTGATCTCACGTACCAATCTTGAATATGGTCCGTCCTTCCTATGTATGTATATTTTTATCTCGCTTTTGTTTATGAATGTAAAATGGGAAGGCTCAGAATCGGAAAGTATGTGATAGCTGCGTTTATATAAACTTTTAAAACGTCATGTAGAAGCGATAATCGCGGCGTTATAGATGGAGGGAAATTATACAAATTTCACATCGCCGTAATGTGAAATTTAAAAGACATGACGCGACTATTTGTACATTGTACTCATAACATAACTAACGCCGGTGTTGGATTTGAACCACGGGTCGGGCATAAAATACATATTGTATTTTCGAATTTGATATGCCCAGTAAAAACATATTTGTTTCCTTCTTGATAATTAAGTGTTGCCAAAGAATCCAAACAAGCATAAAACACGACCGATTTACTGTAGTCCGAGATATCTATGAAAGATAAAAGAAAGAAAAAAAGAAAAACGAATTATTTGTTTATTTTTCATACAAGTAAACATAGTGACAAAACATTTTAAAACAGTAGTTTAATAATACATCTCCTTTACAAAAAGGTTTCTACTCGGTTTGCGCTAATTTTCAGTGGAGCTCTCTCTGGTTTACGAACAGCGAAAGTAATTCTAAGTAAAAATAAGTCTTTTATACCACCTTTATCTAAGGAGTAACGTAACTCAATAAGTAACAAATAAAAAGTTTTTTTTAATTTGTATTTTTTTTAGTCAAAAAATCATCTTAAAAGGACCGTAAAAGGGAAAAGTGAATAAGTGTGGAAAAAGTTAATAACATATCCCTTTTTACAAATCTATTCTCTTCTATGCTATTTTATTATAGTTAAGCTACGATAAGTGAGGAGCCTCAGGTTCATTATTCGGGAAGTGCAAATATTTGTTTCACTTAAACGATGCAAATTACGTGACAAATTATATTTAAAATAATAATTATACCGCAGAAATAGGTATGATGGGATGACCACAGTTGGGGTTTCAACAGCCAGCATTTAATATAACATTAAAATAATCTAAACGAGGTTAAAATACCGTTTGCGCGGAAAAGTTTTGTTTTTCACCGCGCAGTTTAACCAATTCCTGTTTCCCGCGTTTGGCTGCGGCGGATTTGAGCAAACTTTGTTTCGCGCGAAAGTTATATTTGTGTTTTTACAGCGAGTTAAAATGATATCATTCTGCGCTCAGCTGAGGCATATTAATATATAATTTGACTGCCTTCGTGGTGTAGTGCTGGGCTAGCTTCAACATTAACATTACCTTAACCAGTAGTTTCTTAGTAATTACACATTACATATTACACATATTTTTCCTAGTTTATAACTAATGACTCACATTGTTATAGAACATTGTTATGTGTGCAGCAATTAGCTTTGAGCACTTATAAAATTTTGAAAAACGTAGAGTTTTACTATTGATGCGATAATTTTTAACGGGTTTTAGAGGTAAATAACTCAAAATATTATTGAGTTTTTTTTACTATGAATTTTGATAGCATCCATTCGTGAGGCGAATGCAAGCCTGGTCTGCAAGTCGTGCGAACCGTGAACCATAGAGCGTGGCCCTGTGGAATTATTCATGCAAATATCCGAAATTCCCAAAGCTACGGCCGCTGCACTCGGCCAATCGCGGCCAAGAATTAAATTTCCGCGACGGCCTATTCATACAATAAAGTCGAAGTCCAACTCAATAATAAATGGCTTTGAACCTCATCAGTTGAGAGTTCAAAGACTAGAAAAATGTTCAGTTTTTTCGAATGCGTCGTAGCTGGCATACGTCCTACTGCTGGGCTAGGGTTTCGTGTGACAATGAGAGGAATTTAGGTGATACCACGCTGCGGTTTGGTAGAAGCAAGTTTCCTTACGATGTTTTCTTTAGGCGAAAATCGTGATAATAAGTAAATTTTTGTAATACAAAGATCTTTGTACAACATAATATAGAAAAATTAATGATGTGTGCTGGGGTTTGAAAACCATTGACCTTTCGGGAGTGCAACATGAGGAGAGTCGCCTATGTGTCGCAGGCCCGGCTCTTTAAATAACTCAATGCACTCTGAGAAACTGGTCTTCATATACGATACTTACGTAATATTCCGTTTTATTCTTCATATTTGATATGCCTCAATACTGTATTGTGTTCATAAGTCTACTCGTGCATTGTGTAACGATTTTCCTTTTCCATTTCTGTCACATATCGCAGTATGCGCTGGTTCATAAACAGTTGAAAAGCGTTATGTGCGATATTAAATCGAACGAAGCATTAGGTATTCAGTGGCCGCGATACCGTTTGTTCGTTCAGCAATTTCATCTCGCTAGTAAGTCGAAGATTTTGTTGTATGAAATTGCTCCGGCTGATTGTTGAATGGGTGACCATTAAGGGAAAATTTTCCCGAACGTTTCCGTTCTGCGGACGGGACGTCAAGTCGTCGATCCGGTTCTTATCGTGAGATAACAGTCGTAAAAGCCATGTTGGAGGCCTACGGGCGCCTAAAAACATCTGATAATTAGGTTAGGTGTCACCTCTCCAC
>DWIW01000182.1:0-10398 GCA_018248535.1 Hovala pardalina | reverse complement strand
GAATTTTAATATATATTTCATTGAATTAATATTCCTTATATTTGTATAAGCATTATACTTAAAAAAACTTAAAAAGTTTGGATATTTGTAATTTGTAATTTTTTTTAGAAATATTTACTTTTAACAATAGTTAACCTTATGTAATGTGACAAAATGAATGTTCCTACAAAAGCATAAAGTTAGGCCAAGATTATTGGAGAATTTGTTTTAAGCCACTTGAAGTACTTGTAAATATTTGGTAAGCCTTTCTCAGCCAAGGAAAGTAGCAACGTCAAACGTATTTCACCTGTCGCTCGCAACATGAAGGGTTAATCTTATTTGTTTTCGCTGCTCTAACGAAATGTTTAAGGGAAAATTGAACCAGATCATTATTACAAGAAAAATATATTGTTTCGAGAGTCGATAAGTTGTTCAGCGTTTGTTAGACGAAATTCAGCTTTATGAAAAACATAATGTTGATTCCATTGTAGATTATAATTTAATCGTTTTTCGATGCGAATGTAATACTATCTTATGTATTTATTTAGCTTTCGTGTGTTCTTACAAGCTTGGGACGATATTATGAGTATTATATTTAGTTCATATATAAAACAAATTTCTACTTGATTTTTCCACGGACATTCACTGGCTGCGATAGTGTCACAGAAATTGTCATATTACATTTCGGTCATATACCCAATGAACATAATTAAACTCAAGTTTACTAATACAGTTAGTAACAAATTGCTCGATTAAGTTCAATTCAAATCAGGCTACAACACTCGTACATCTTCAATCAGGTCCATTACAATAACGCAACTCCATAATAGAACAGCTCCACACACAACTATCGAATGAACACGGCGTGGCGTGTACCAATTCCCGTGAATACGATTCCCATATCGCTCCACAGAACACCTGTAATCAGAGAGAACATTCGCAGCTGGGACTCTAATGTCGTCAGCGCATATTCAGTTTATTGGTCAATCGGGTGGTAACAACGCGACAACGCGCAGATGAGATGAAATTGCATCGACAGGTTGTACTGGTGAATTTATAGTAACGAGGTGGTTTCGAGTAATTAAATAGGCATTTGGCATATTAGATATTATGTGCTTGTAGTACATTACAATAACTATGCCCTAGTACAGTAACGTGATCATCCTTACTACTCTTTAGAACCGTTAAAAACTTTTGAACGGTTTAAAAAATATATTTTTTAAATAGTTTTAAAATATGCTTTTTTCATTTAAACCACTGAATCCTTTTGGCCTTTAAAGCGTCACCGAACGCCATATATTTATTAATTCTATTTATTTCTTCAGAATCAAACAATTTTAAATATATGAAATCATTGCTAGTATCCGACACATGTTATCAATCGAAAAACGTCGGCGTTTCCAGTTCACTTTATGACAGACAGACAGACAGTCGTAAAACTGTTGATGGGACTGATTAGAACCACGTTGGGGAGTGCAGTGCTAACCGTGCATACGGGTTTGCTTTTAATTAGAGGAAATGTGAGGGTACAAAGGATATGGGAGCATTGAGCCGAAAAAACGTGAATAAAACCGGAACGCCTTGTGTCATAAATATTTCAGTTCAGTTTGGCACTAGAACTCATTCCGAGTAACGAAATAACTAGACAACGAAATTGAACAGCGTGACTTTAAAATATAATTAAACATTTGTTTCAAATTGAATTGCTTTTTCCGACATTTCGTTTGATAAGAACTGGCGACCAACTCAACAATTATCAAATAAAGATACTTGTTTGTTGATTGTGATGATCGATGACCGAGATTGTTTGGCCTTGTGGTCACGAGTGTAAATGTTAACCTAGAGGTCCTGGTTTCCATCTCAAAGTGGCTATCCCGACTCGGGGATAGAACCCAGGTTACACAGACTAGACAGATGAACTGCTGTTGCCGCCGTGCTGCTGCTGCATCAGCAGCTCGAAGTCTGTAACTTTGTGCCCAGTAAACTTATAAATTTACGTAATTATTACTGAATATTGGAATTATTACACATCAGCCTACCCCTTTGGGAAAATACAGGCGTGAGATATTGTTTTATAATTATGTAATCTCTTACATTTATTATATGCTTGATCTCCAAATGTTTTGATTTCCTGAACACTCAAGCTAAGTAAGTATATAGTTTCTCCTCGAGCAAAGTATGCCAACAGCCGGTATTATCCTGTCAATAATATGTTATCCTTCAATCGATACGCTCACCGAATTACATTATTAACGTCAGATATCGACACAACATGCCGCTGCTTTCCGCGACTTGTCTTCAACCGCATGCAGCAATCATCATTACGAGACAATCGACGAAAGGCAGATGTGTAACTGTTACACTTCATCAGTTAACTCTTTATTCACGTACATAACGTCTCCAAGGCAATTCATAATTTATTTTTAATCAATCTTATCGTCGTCAAATAAGGTTCGAATTCCCGTGGCTAAGGCTCCGTATGCCGGATAGAGCGCAAGGGTAAAACTAAACTGGCTATCTCGACGTCATTCTGTTGTGATACGTATATTTAGAACGTCACTTAATAACGCACAATTTTGTCGGCAATAGCATCGATTGTGTAGGTGAATTCAGATGAAAGTGCTCGGTGGAATGGAAAATTTGTCGTGGCCATTATTCGCACTGGCGCTTTGGACGATTAAATTCGATATTCGAGCGGGTTTAGGCACACGACGCGGGCACAACTGATTTTCATCACACCCGTAATGGTGCAATTGTGCATCAACTTTGTAAATGGCTCTTTGTTTGCCATTTTTCACTACTTTATTCAAGGAACTTCAACTAACTTTTCCAAATATATATTTTGAGGTAATCCCATATCAGTTTTGTTTACAAAGAAAATATTAAATAACTAAAGATAAACAATAAATTAAAATAATAACTAACTAACTCAGATAGAGAGGTGTTAACTTCTGGCTGGCAATCTTGTATTAACAAGACTGAGAAAACCTGAATGATTGACAAAGATATAAAATAGAATAAAGCGTAATGAGATAATTTTCTCGACAAAACTGCTTGAAAGCACCAAAGTTAATGTTTAAAATAATCTCTCTCCTCCAAAGATTTCTGAGTCTTGATTCGATTTGTTCATTCACGGCATTGTAACTTAATACTAAAACGCCGCGGTGGCATATTTTAAAATCGTTCTGTGGATATCAACGGCGTCTGTCAGTGACAAATATTTACCGGGCGGTAGCTTTGCCCCTTTGATTTCATATTACGGTTTTGTTTTATTTTCCATTTTTGATTGTTTACGCATCTCATATAGTTTACTTATCTTAATATTCAAATCCACCTCAATAGCTAATTAAGCTGTATTAATGATCCATTTAGTTATCTCAACATTATATTCTAATTCATCCTAAGTGTTACTTTCGACTTTGTTAGATAGTGTTTTTATTTGTTATCTTAATTACATTTCTAATGACATCACGGTGAAAACAACGAATTTAACTTGATTTATGATCGGCACTATTGTGATTCACATCCAACTATCTTCTCTAATTCTATTCTTCTATGCTTTATAAATGAAAAAATATTGTGTGTTCGCTCTTTGATCAATAACAATATTTTATCAAAAGGTTGTTTTTACGTCGTAAACCTGTTATGTATTGTCCAAAAACAAAATGATTAGGTCAGTTACAAGGCCGGCAGTAAATAAAAAGATTACGAGCGAGAGACCGCGGCTTACGCTACCGTGCACCTTTTTTATCCATCAGACAATAGCCGACTTAGTCCAACGCCGTACACATTGCTCGAATCCGTAGTTATACCGAAAACGTAAAGTAGATAAGCCCAAAAGAAAAATCCCTTTTAGATTTGTCGGTAATCTCTCTTGTCTTTGCTTTTATTGTTTCTCGCGTACGATAATGAATTAGTTCGACTTCCTCTTTTACGTTATTTGCTTAGGCCGGGGTCACTTTGTTTGTTCTCGAGTAACTGTATGAAGGGTGAATCTGTAGGGTTAGCTAAATCAATGCGGTGGGCGTTTCTGAAGGGGATTTCTAGATTTATCGAGCTTTGTCATGTTGCCGTGTTTTTATTGGGCTACCCGAAATATACATTTTGTACGTGTGATATTATAAAGAATCCCATTGAGAGAAACTCGTTTTATCAACACTTTGATGTGTCGAAAGGGAAAGATTTGAAGAGAGACATTTTATGTTGGCATTCCTCACGACGTTAGCAGCCATTTTGATCACTAACAAGATGATTCCCGGAAACTATAACGCTCTGTTTCTTTTGTAAAATTAGGTTGAGATTCATAGATATACATTTATAACTCGTATAATTGGATCTATATATATTTCCTATCGTGTGAACAGCGTCAAACTCTTAATCTTTGTTTTTTCTCGCTCGATATAATAGTTACTCTATTTGTGAATAGTTATTATAAAGAGTACTTATTTTGTTGCTAGTTAATAATGCAAATAGGTACATAAATGGGTTTAAAACAGGACTAAATCAATGTAGATTTTAGATCTGCAACTTAACGATAAACTTCACTGTCAAATGTTATATTATTGTGTACAAAATAATATGCAGCGTCAGTCAGTTCTTGTCATCCATGACATAATTTACGACAAAAAGTCGTTAGAATTGGACATAGGGATCGAGACTGCTGCTATTGTTTGTCAGTATTTATTTTATTAGTGTTCGGGCTACGTCTAGAATTAGCTAGCCTCATTACATAATACTTCTACGAGGTTATGTTATACAATTAAAATATTGAAATAGGTAAAACTAAAAAAAAGAACCGCAGTCACCGACCGCACTGGATTCCGACCACGTACGGCCACGTAAACGTCTGCTTGCGTATTATTGATACAAATAGAGATATCAATTGTTTCGGACAAGGAGATATAACAACGCGGCGAGTAGTTCTCTGCTAGTGTTGAACTAGAGGGGTCCGATTCATGGGGCTAAGTTTATTTAGTTCCTTATCGAACACTTTTGCTGACTACATGGGAAATGTTATTTTCGTCGTGATTATGCCATTTTTCTTTATGAGAAACATTTAATTTTCGTAGTTAAACAATATTTTTCAATAATTAAACATTAATACATTTAATTTTCATTACATTAATTTTCATTTTGATTAGCTTTACATCTTTTTAATGTAATCAGCATATATACACTCTTTATGTTAAGTTATATTTGTAATTAATTAATTATACTTTAATTTACAAGCAATATTTTTTATGTCATAATTTTATTATAGTTTATATATAAAGAAGATTCAAATAGATGTTTTCAAAGCCATACTAGCAATTACAAATGACTAAATAATGAATTGATATGTACATATATTTTAAGGGTCTTCAATCACATTTTCCAGTATCTATTAATTACATATAAACTTAATATGCTTTCACTGATCAATATATTAAATTAAATACTTTTAACTGAGAAAAAAAACAACTATATTCCTCTAACTGTAGATAATTTAGACATTATTGATCAGGTAGTGAAATCTATTCACTACTTCAAATAGCGACTTTTGTTAACATCATAATAGATTTGGGCAATCCTTGTTCCCTGACTTTTTGTAAATTCAAAAACTTACAAGAACAGGAAATCATAAATAATGTAGCAGGTATAAATGTATCTGCTCCAAGATAAATTGTATTGAACAGTCAATGTTTTAATAAAATATGTTCTTCAACATAGATATATTTAACAATTTACTATATGTTCAGTAGATAGAAGTTTTATTAATAATATTTAATATATATTTCAAATAAATAACCTATTATAGGTGATGGTATTAACAAAAAAATAAGATCACATTATCCAAGTGAAATAAAATGTATCTAATGATTATCAGTAAGTCTATTTTTTAGATTAAATAATTATTACTAATGGATAAACCAAATCTATATAATAAATGCTATTTATGAACTTACATATCTACTTGAAACTCTATTGGCCTTTTTGAATGGACATGAGCTATTTTAGAACATTCAGATGGATTAATAGGAAGTTACTATTTTTAACTATGGGGGAGCATATTAAAGCTTCAGAAAAAATGTGTTTATTGTAAATGCACTGTGAAATACGTTAAATTTTATTTAAAAGTCAAAATAAAATTTTAGTAGCTACTGTAATGAACTTATTATAGCTACATATTATAACTACTAAACTAATTTAAAATTTGACTTAGATATATGTAAGTGCATGTACTGACTATGCATTCCATATCAGTAATGTCGAATAAATAAAGTATTGGACAATATTGGAGGTAAATATTATAATCAAGTTTAAATTAACCTAATAATGGTTAGTGACTGACAATCAAGGGATGTCGTTTGGGATATTTCCTGGTTATACTTGGCCTGTATTCCCGTCTATTTATACCTTCAGGTTGTTCAACCCTGTAAGATTGATGAATAGGTGAAGAAAGACAGAAATAAATGATTTGTGTAGGTACAGTTACACTGAAGATACAGTTTGAAACATGAACCTAGAAATGTTGTTTTAATTAAGCTTTTGCTTTGTTCTAAGGTTTTGTTTTTCAGAAAACAAGCATCATGGCAATATCATTATAATATGAAGTTTTTAAAGTGTTTTTTAAAACATTTACCAAACTTTTAAATGCACATCAATGTAAGCCGGAGTTTTAGGTCGAAACAAACTAAATATTAGGAGGGACCAACCTCAGTAGTCCATTGAACCAAACACGTTGTATCACAAAAAAATAAACATCACCAATTGTTATACATGAAATCGGTCACTATAATTATTCAAAACCTTATGATCACATTACAAAAACCATATTACAATGTAAACCAATATCGGTACAAAACAAGTTTTTGGATCGTATAGTTTCGAAGAAGTTAGACTCGATAGCCAAACACACAACCGTCGAGCGTGCCGGCCGGCGCAGAACTAACTCGCCGATGCTATTCCGTACAAAACTTTTAAGTCATGGAGACGGGCGAAGCTATGTCGCGCCTCTACAACACACGCACACAGCTACGTTTGACACCCCATGCACAAACACGAAGGCGAGGTCCCAAGTTCACTAAATAGACGAACACAAACACTAATGCACGCCAACACCGTCTCAGTGCCCCCTGTTCATGAGACGTAGGAGCGGGCGAGCAATATCAACAATGTATTTAGGCGTATGCGAGCGAAAGAGAGTTTGCTATTGAACAGATGTATATCATTTCACGCAGGTAACTTTTGAAAATGTTGGTGTATGAATGAGACGGCTGTACAAATTTAGCTTAAGGAAAGCCGGTCGGGTGCGAGAGGGATGGAGAGAGTTCGAGTCACCCACTATGCATTCCTTCCTGATACCGGCGCGCCGTTACCTTTCGATCGTTCAAGTGGCAGATGAAGCTTTCAGGGTTATCACGTTATACTTGAACAATTAGCTTTATAGCATTCATTTCGCATTACAAACGGCATTATATTTTTAATAACTTAATGATATAAGTTAAAAGTTTCTTCTTTCACTTGAAATTTACTTTAAGACCAGAAAGTTAATTTTTAGTACCAAAACTTTTAATTACACTTAAAATGGGTTATGCAGCGTATTATCTACTATCTTAATTTTGCAAAATGTTTTCAGATCACTTTTTAAAAGGCCTAATTGAATTAAGAAAAATGCATAGCCTTATTGATTGACAACGATCATATACAAAATCAACTATATTAAAAAAAATTGTTGTCGTATTTAAATTTCTTATACAAAACTTATTGAATAAAAAAATTGGTGAGTTATTTTTTAATGGACAGCTGCTGTTGGCTCGACTGGCTTTTACAGCGACACCGAACGAGAGTGAGACGTTGGATCTGATTTGGCGAAATGAAATTTTATTTATAGAATGATTAAGTAAAACACTGCATAAGTCAAGTAGTACTTAGAAGTTGCCTGTCTGGTTTTGGTCAATGCTTGTGCAGTGTTTGTACTTTACTGGGGTCGACATTTGTTTTGTTTATAGTATAATTTTCTTAACTAATTTAAAACGAAATTAAACGTTTTTTACTATTTTACTCTATGTTTAAAAATTTTGTCACTATAAGCTTAAGAGAAATTATTTAATTATATAAATTCGAGTGGTTTTGCCAACCCTGTACAAAAATGTCACAGAATAGCAGGTACAGAGACGTAGGTAGTAGAACTTTTGATGCATTGCGTGGCGATGCGACTGCCAAATTTAATCATCTGATCTACGTAAGCAAGAAGTTTGGATTAAATATTAAAATAATATGTTGATAAAAGCAACATAACTTAGTTGTCATATACAAAGTGAATGAGATATAATATTTATTAAGCCTACACTTACACAAAACTCAACCAACTTCTTCATCAAGGATAGCAACGCATCTGTGACCAGGTACAAGACGCTTGTTTTAGTGGATGGCTGCTGTTGACCATACTGGCCTTTACATCGTCACCGAACATATTTTTGTTAACTGAACTATTACTAATGTCTAAAAACATGACCAATCATCACTAACAGAGTCCTATATAGCATTGATAAACTAAAAGGTACTAAAGGTAATCTTATAAACGTACTAACCGAACTAACAATGCATGTTCCTTTGTATGGTCCTGTTAGGCGCTTATCACAGAGGCCGCTCGGTGTGAGAGCTGTATGATAATTATTATTATTACAAAACTTTTGCTGAGGCTGAAACATTCTTGATGGCCACGCCAACCTCATAGGAAGCCTCATTATATCTTAATATTATATAAAATATATTGAGATAATTCATATTATATACCAGGTAAAATAAATATCACAGATATTGATTTGTAAAGACTTGTAAAATGTTAAATATTAAAATGAAAAAACCCCTAGGATTAGGTATAGAACATGTATTGTCCAGTTGCCTTGGAAAGGCTATTAAGAATTGTTATTGAGTAGCTATTGAGCAACTTAATAATACATAATATATCTGTTTCAGGAACTCTCTTTAAAAGATTTTATATTTACATATTTTTAAAATTATCCTCAAAACTTTTATAAAGTCGCAACCCATACCGTCCAGTTGCTGGGGCTGGGTCTCCTCTCAGGATGAGAAGGATTAGCCTTAGTCCACCACGTTGGCCAAGTGCGGATTGGCAGACTTCACACACCTTTAAAAACTTCATGGAGAACTGTGATGTTACCTTCACCGAAATGCAATTTGATAATTACTTTGTAATACGCACATAATTTAGAAAAATCAGTGGTGCGTGCTTTGATTTGAACTCACGACCTTACGATAGAAAGTCTGTGTGTTCTTTCAACTAGGCTATTACAGCATTATTATAAAGTTGTTAGTTAAAATTAAAAATCACGTTAAGTCATAGGTATTCTTAAATATTTACTTATACAATTAAAGGTAGGTACTGGAATACGCAAACAACAAAGCAGAATAAAGGTACAGATTTCCGAAATGAACACCACCATTGGACAAAACTAAAACAAGACATCGACATCACAAAAAATAATACTCTCGCGCAGCGGGAACATAATTTTGTTTATAAAAAACGTCCGAAGAACGGGTAGATATCGGGAGCGTCAAGCGAAAACACTTCTGCGAAACCGGAGACCGGGCGCCGCGCATCGGCCCGACGCTAACTCGCCCCGACACCATATCACAATATACAATATGTTTCCACTTACCCGACGCACAAATTAGTATTATGTTTACACCTCCATTTTTATACCTTTTTCATCCCTTACCAGAAGTGACAGCTCGCCTACACCAACATTCCGTACGGACTAAGAATTCTCCCGATTCGTACGTTATCACCCGTCCAAACTCTTATCGAAGGCGACGTGGCGATCGCTCGGAAGTACAAAAAAATCAAGTGAAATATGACGTGTTTTTGACAGCTTGACACGGGTAAAGTGTTCGCGGTACACTTTATTAACTTTTCGGGTCCAGAAATCCCCAGCGCGAGGCTGTGGTTTCCACAAAAATTCAAATTGAGACGTGTCTCGCGTCAGATAGAGCTAATACATTTATAAACTACCAAATGGCTCCATAGCTTTGTTTAGAAAACACAAAGCGTACAAAGGACTTTATGGCAAACATAATATATTTTTCTTTAATCTTCACTACATTTTTCATCGTTTAAACGTGTCTCTTTATTCGTACAAAGCGATAAACCTGCAGGCTGCCAGACAATTTCTCCAACAAGCATCTTTATCACGATACGAATACCTCGGCTAAGACGGGCTCCACATTTTTGCTCTGTTCCATATTAATAAAATACGCAGCGGCATGACATTATTTTGTGTACCGCCATCGTATAGGTATGTACATAATTGAACGATAAATCTTCATAAAACAAGAATACGTTTTTATGAAACTAATTCACTAATCTATAACTACCCGAAAAAGTTTATGAGGGTTAATAACAACAATATAATG
>DWIW01000181.1:0-10403 GCA_018248535.1 Hovala pardalina | reverse complement strand
GGTGTTATACTAGTGTAAGATTAAGTCATTCTATCATTCACGTCTTCTGGTTGACCCCCAAAGAGTGACTGACAGAAATAGCGATAAGACCGCCGTTTGTGTGCATTTATTAAGTTTACGTCAGTGTTGTATTATATGAATATATTTGTAATACGCCTGTTGGTTTTGGTATCCGTAACACTACTCTATAAGGTACTTATCTCGGACCATCGAAAAAGTACAAAAATCATTTCCCAGGTGTACAAAGAAGTAGTGTCGCGCCTGAAGAAAGCCTACGCAGGCGTGGTGAGTCGCATCGGCGACCCGTTGCTACCGGAGACGCTGATCGGGCCGCTGCACACGCCCGCCGCGGTCGACGCGTACCGCCGCACCGTCGCCGCCATCAGGGACGAGGGGGGGACCATTGAGTTCGGTGGAAAGGTAAATAAACTAAACGCACCTTTGTCCTACTCAAAGCTCCAGATTTACTCTTATTGGCTAAAATTAATTACTTAAAAAATCCACGCTTGGGGAGCTAAACTTATTGCGCTTAACGAACTTAATACATTACTAAACATTACCGCCGATGCATTGCATGTTTCTTTGCAAATGCGACGGTGCAGATATGCCGCCGGTAAATTAGCCCGGAGCTGCTGCTCACATGCGTTGGTATCCTTGAGGACTCTTCTGTGGCACCACTCGATCAATCTGGACCATTCTTCAACCACAGGCTACGGCGTGACTTAGCATCTCCTAATCATAAATGTATCATCCTCCTAGGTGTTGGACCGCGAAGGTTACTTCGTAGAGCCGACCATCGTGTCGGGGCTGCGGCACGACTCGTCGCTGGTGCGGGCGGAGTGCTTCGCGCCTATCGTGTACTGCGTAGAGGTGCCCGACCTGCAGACCGCCATCCGGTACAACAACGAGGTCGACCAGGGACTGTCGTCGAGTCTCTTCACTGAGAACCTGGGTGATGTCTTCAAGGTAACACTAAGTATTCTCCATTTTATCTCACTAATTGTTCATTGAAAATTTTCGTTTTTTCCGTTGTCTGAATGTCTACCCGATGCGTTACATCTGTTTTTGTAAACTATCATCCGAATTGTATAATAATGTATAATTGAAAAATGAAAAAAAATGAAAATAATTTATTACCAGTTTAAAAATACAATTTATACATGAAACTGACCTCCACACTAGGCTATGCCTGTCTTGTGGTAATATGCTGGTGATATGTAAATATACTAGATGTTAAGGGACATATGGATTTCTTTAGAATTACAATTTTTAATGAAATTTGAATAGGTTTTCCCCACATTTTGTGATTTAGAATAAGACATTAAAATACATATTTATTTCATATTATTATTTTTTAAATTCAATTTCAACCTAATCTGAATTAATGACAAAGCCAAAGCATATTTTACTCGTTTAAATAAATTTACCATTAATTTTAGCACAACTTATCACACAGAAAAAAAACGTAATTCTCTTCAATCGGTAGGTAGTTGAAACAACGCTAATTGGAATATTCTCATAAATATTGATACTAAAATGTACTGAAATGTAACAAAATTACTACGAAGTCGGATAGCCCTCATACGAAGCTAATTGGAATGTTATTTCATATGGCAATGAGTAATTCCTATCTGTAGCTAAGTGAAAAAGTACAGAAATATACAACTTCGCCCATCCGCTGCCGCCCGTGACATCTATGACAAGTACAGAACAGGACCATTCAAGGTAAATAAGATTTATTCATAGATTAAGATTTTGCAATCAAGCAATCAAGCAGGTCTCGGAAAACGAAAAACGGGGCGCCCCCCGACTAGGTGGACCGACGACCTAAAGAAGACAGCGGGAGACCGCTGGATTCAGAGGGCTCAGGACCGGGAAGGGTGGCGCCGCATAGGAGAGGCCTATGTACTGCAGTGGACTATTAAAGGCTGATGGAATGAAATCTTAGGACCGTCTAGAGGACGCGCGTGAAAACAAAATATGTTTCAAGTCTTATGACAATAGAAAATTATTTGTCTGTGGCTGTCAAAAGAGCTAGGTGACGATGTAAAAATACGCCATTAACAAAAATCATTTTAATCACAAACTTTGATCCTTTAACATATTACCTACCATGGCGGAAAAAAATGAAAATTGGAACCTTCAGGGACGTAATAAAGGTACATAAGTGTGGCTCTCACTAATGCGTAAAAAAGCGGCCTCCATACTGCCGCACATGAGCGGCAGTACCGAAGCATCCTACTGCTAGATATGACTGCACCTTCCAGAACCTTTATAAAGTATCCTGTAAATTGTTGTGCTTTCTCATAGTGTCACAGCTGCATATAAGAATTTAATGAATGATTTGTTTTCATTTCAGATCTCAAACTCTCAACAAGCTGCTCTAGTTTTGACGTGTTGGATCCACACGATCCAACTATCAGCCGCCTCGCAACTCAGCTATTTAAGCGTACCAATGACTATTTGCAAGGGGAAATGGCCGTTGGACAGGTTAGTGTTCCAGAAATGCCTCGCTTCAGAGCTGTACTTCTTATAGCATGCTAAATAGCATGATAATATTAATGTCAAACAATACCACCACCTACTGCTACAACCACTAATGAAAATAAATTGAAAAAACTAGTAGTTATAGAGTCAAATGACTTGTTGTTATTGTTGACTTTTTGTCATTAACGATTCTAAAATTTAATTAAATTGAACTGTTAAAAGTAGTAAGTACACATCTGTAATGTACCATAACTATTAATATCAATATCTGAAAGTAAAACCACTTTATTTCAAATAAAAATAGCAATGTCATGATTTGCTCATGATTTACAAAGTATATTTTGTACTGCTTAAATCAGCCCCCATATGAAAGATATCCAAGTCTAGCCGCTTTGCCCTCTTGCTAACAACACTTCAACTACATATTAAAATTCCTTGTTGTTTTGTATCAGGATCAGTACACTTTATTAGAAGAGATCAATAGAGCGGCGATCAGCAAGTATGAAGATCTTCAAAAATTGTCAACCAATCTTGGCAAAACATTGAGCGACTATAATGAGCTATGTAAGTAAAAATTGTTAAATCCATATAATAAATACTATACTATAACAAAACTATTCTGTAAATATAGATGAATATTATATATGAATGTAATATAATGTTTAAACAAGTCTTTAATCACTCTAATTGGTCATATCAATTAACCTAAACAAAATGTACAACTAATGGTCACCTATCTGACTAGCAGCTATCTAGCTACCAGTAAGTGTTGCTTAACATTGTTAATGTTACAACTATAACTTGCTGCCCAACCAATAGTGTTTTAATGGTTATGTACGGTGAATATGCTCAGTTTAGTATAAACATCGAAGAATTTGTTTAGTTTATGAGATAAGGAAAATCTAATGTATGTATTCTTGTTTTCCAGATCTAGTCTTGATCAAGCCATTGCTGTTACAAATTGATCATATAGATGCTCAGGTATCTCAATTAGAGGCGATCGCTTTTCGTTTTGATGGCTATACGAAAAAGCTACAGATCCGTTGCAAGGAACTTGTTGAAACTAACTCCCTCAACCAGTGATTTTCTTTGAGTATCATCATGTTATATTATGTTATAGTAAGTAAGAAGTAGTAATTTAAGATTATCCTAGATATCCGGGACAAAATCCGCCTATATAAGATTAGAGGGGCCCTCAAATAACATAACAAAGCACCGGGAGATGACGGAATCACAACAGAGCTGCAAAGAGCTGGCGGGAAACGTGTCCTAGTGGCGCTCCAGCAAGTTGTTTGATTCTGTCATCAATAGCGGCACCATCCCGGACACGTGGCAGAGAAGTGTAGTTGTACTATTCTTCAAGGAAGCCCTTCTGAAGAATTACAGGCGCTTCTCAGCCACATATACAAATTGTTTTCGAGGGTCCTTACTAGTGTCTCCCGACTAGTTGAACAACTTAAAGAAGACAGCGGGAAACCGCTGGATTCTAGGGGAAGCCTATGTCCAGCAGTGGACTTTTAAAGGTGATGGACAAATGGATGGATGGGTTATGGTTTGTACAACTATACAAAACAGCTAAAACTCCATTGTAATGAATTTGAAAAAAAAAATCACAAATCTGGTACTGTTTAATAGTTTTAATGTAAATGGTAAATTTCCAATTACCATGTCGGTTTTATATCAGGTTGAAATGTTTTAACTAATTTGGAGCCAGTTTTGGAACCAGCATCACCATTTCTTACTAAATTTATTTAAAAAACTTAATTTTATTAAACTTCACTGTCATTCTTAATTTGTTTAATTGTACAAATCTATTTAGGTATTTAAAGTTGGATATCAAGGATGAGTTTTGCGAACATTCGGTCGCAAAAAAGGTATTTCACCTTACACCTTAAGGTAATTCAAACATTGTGTTGTGCAGCAGCTGTAGGCACTTTTTTTCCTTTTTATTATCTATATGTGCGATAGTTAGTCAGTCTGAAAATATCTGCTAAGGCTTGATTTATCGTGGAGATCAAAAAAAAACAATTTATTTTTAAGAATTGTATACTTTTTCCTGATTTAAGTAGTTCTGCATGTAAGTACATAAACGTAACGTTAGTAATGCGTTCTGTGTGGCCTGTAATATTTACTTTGTATCATGAAATAAGTAAATAAAAATTTTTTTTACGAAAGTTTTATGTATGTTGTTTAATTCTCAAAACCTAAACATAGCGTGCTCAAGAAGCTTCGCATGAGAAGCATAAGACATGGTGGTATCTGTGCCAACCACAACCCGCCATTCCCCAATAGTTGGATTGCGACTGTCGTACCTCCCGTGAGGTACAGACGCTCAAGCAGCATCAGATCGGAGCGAAACAGCTCAGAAGGGGATGTCTCATGACCTTGTGGAGGCAGTATGAAAAAGTGGTCCTCGTCTCCGCCTTGTTGTGTGTTTGAAAGCAGGGTACGTCTGGAAGGATGCTCGAGATAGTGATCTCTCATTGGGGTCTCTTAATACTCGTACATGTCTAGGTCGCCTAAACTGAGTGGACACTTACTATCACGGATGTGCCTCATAACCTGACCTTTGGTAGGGAGCTCTAGGTCACGTCCGCATGGATGGGGTTTGTATCCTCTGGAGGATAATGGTTCTGCATTAATTAGAATATGCAAGCACCACACCGGCGTAAGTCATGATAGGTCTAATGCAAGTTTTGTAGATCATTAATTGGTGGCGAAGTGCCATCTTACTTTTTTTGGTTAGTATGGTAAGTAAGGGCTCAAACACACAGGGGGACCTGTTTTGTACCTTTATTTTTGTACCGCTTAAGCTCAGCTCGTTGGTCCATGGGTTAGGGTATTCAAACGATGAATGGGCTTGCAATTAAATTAATTATGCACAGCGCTGCACTCTTTTCTGGGTGGACCTCTAGTGGCCATTTTTTGAAATTTTCATGTAATACAGTTTGATCTGGAGTGGATAGTATAGAGGGCGGTGTCACCTGCAAATAGTCAAATAGTCTCATATTTGGGATTCTAGGGATTTCACTGTAATAAACTTCTGTTATTTGACATAACTAACCTAATTAACCTAACCTAACCTGACTAATCCGATTGACATTTTTGCTATAACTATTAACATTTTAGAAATGTGGATCAGTTGATAATAAATAAAGAAATAAGTGTATACAGAAGTGGTGAGCTGGGTACCCTTGTACTCCTTCCCCTAAAAGCGCCTGCTCCTGCCCTGCGTGGGGAAGATCAAGAGCCGTCAAGAGCTAAATCTGCGATTTGTCAAAGTCCCTTTTCTGGCGTCTTTGTCCAGTTTGTAGATTACGCTACTGTCGAAAAAGAGGGCGTTTGTGGTTGTGTGTGGCAGTGGTGTAGCAATTTTTCATATTATTTTCCAAACGGATTTAACAGGCTGATAGGGCGATGGCTCGAAGGCTGGTTTGTAAGCTTGTGAATCACTTCTGCTTCCTTCCGGGCGTCTGGAACTAGAAGATATAAAGCAGTGGTTCTTAACCTTTTAGGCATGAGTGACCACTTTACGAAATTTGTGTCAAATCTACTCATCTCATCACGTCACGTCTCTTATTTACGGTCGCTTCGCGGACCACATGGAATGGCTCCAGGGACCACTGGTTAAGAACCATTGCTCTTTAAAGGAACGAGGGAAGACGATGTACTACCCTGTTTGTATTGTCATCGGGACCTGGTAGATTTTTGGGATGCTGACTAAATTTACAGCTGCTATGATACAAATTGAAAAAACTACGAACTTCCATAGGTAATATTGAAAATCAAATGCCTTCATCTTTGGGTTTAAAAAATTTAAATAAAAATACGTATTTTTGAATTTTTTATGTTTTTATAACAAGTATTAGTTCCAATAAAATTTTACAAGTTTCTTTTGTACACGAACGGAGTAACCTCCGCATATTGAAACTTAAATGCACTCCAGATATTAGTGGCTTTAACGGTAATAGTGCTTTTTAAAGGATTTAGGGTCATGTACTTGCGGAGAAGATCGCTCCCACGAGCCCGCCCTCCCGTGCATCTAGCGTCGCCACGATTTCATCTCATTTACATACAAATAAAACACAATTTAATAATAATCTACAACATGGCATTATTACGCCCTATTATCTATCAACTTATTCACTAACACTCGTGGTTTATATTCATTTATTTAACGTGTTAAAAATGTTTGAGCCTGTACCATCACCTGTAATAAAAACGCTTATTTAAGGTTAAATGTTTTATTAATTGTACTCCGTAATTATCACAACATTAAAGTGCCGCGAATCACAATTAGTAATAATGTTTATGTGGTACATAAACAGCTGATCTAAGAGTAAAACAGTTTGGTATTGCCTTGATATAAGTAGTAAAGGAACTTTTTATGTACCTATAATAAGTATTTCTTCACTAGCTATAGGCACATAAAATGTGTTATGTGCGAGACACTTAACAAGTTTTTAGTTTGTACAACTTGTAGACAGGGATGAAAACACGTATCTATCATTCTTTAAATAGGCAGTGATCATTTTCATGAACAGTAAACTTTACACCACACACGAAACGGCAATTGTTTAGATTGAGATGTTTATAACACGACCTTTGTTCAGATCCTTTGAATAACTACAAGGACATCCACTTAAACTAACAACAACCAAGATTGTTGGCTTTATCGATGCTTGATCCAGGTACCATCAGCCCCACCTGGTGAACATTATCAAGTTCTAATTCAATAGTGAGGATTGACATGGACATATTATCGACTTGTTTTGGTTTATTAAATAGGATTGGCTTTTAATTTGATTTTGTAAATCTTACTAAGTAGGTACCTTCATATCAAAACAGCATCGTAACCATACTTTATAACTTATAACGTCCAATGGGCTTTGAAACGTGGTCATGGTACATAATAAGTATGGAGGTACAATTAGGACAATACAACATTTAAACAATCGAATAGGAATGAATGAATTGTGCGTAATTTAGTATATCTAAGAAGATTATATTGCTGCGTGACAACAGTCTAAAATAAATATCACACTTGCATAACTATAGATACAATATTAATAATATATATAAAAACTTAAATTAAGTATTTCTTTAAGTCGGTACCTACTGTCTGAAATATTATTTGCGCCCGTAAACAGGAGGACTATCATAATTACATAGCCGTTACATCCTTTCAATTTTATATAACATAAAAATCGTCGGCATTATAACGACACCTTAATTAAATTACAGCAATTCCCTACTATAATTGATGTAGGGTGTTGGTTGACACAATTTACCTACAACATGTTAATCATATTTATAGAGTAAGTAGGTAATAAGTAGGTAGGTACATATTTACATAGGTACTTACGTATTTTGTGCGACTAGTTATGAATCATAATGTGATTATTTAATTTGTGTACAAGTTTTTGTGCGATGAACACTTACTATTCTCATGCTCAAAATATGTGACGTGCATTTCGCACGTTAGATACAATATAAGGTAGGTAGCACCCACTATATTTTTACTTTAGAATTTAAGTTGCGCAGCGGACGTGGTTTTCGTTGGATTAAGATAAATAGTAGATGATCCCTAAGATACATAGTAATAAAAATATATGAACAGTGATCGTTGCGACGCTTTTGCAGTCACACACTTTAGGCCGTGCCATCTTTGCCGATCACGATAAGCTACGGAACGTCTAGTCTTAATATTGAATTGAGCAGTTGAGAGATGCACGGATGAACAGACCCGCCACAGCCCTTTAGCAGCTACATAACCCTAACTAATAAATAATGAAACGTTAGTTCGTTTTCTAGGGGCATATAAGTTTAAAAGCTTTACATTCATAAAAGTCTTCACAAATTGTATAACTTACCATATTCTATTTTTTTTATCTATTAAAAAGATAATATGTTTTATTACCGCTTAAAACTACAAATTAAATTATTCTATACGTGGTAACAAATAATAAATACAATTAAAGGTAATGAAGAAAAACAAGCAGTGCGAACAGCGCCATGATGTAGGTACATCTAGTTGATTTCTCTAATATTTTGCTCAATAAATTACAATAGTTTTACATAATCAATTCCCGCGACTGCAATTATACTGTACTATCTGTCCGATTGTAATAATAATTTATTTATAATAATTTATATGGTAATTACAATAATTATAATTATGTCGGTCATTTTAGATATGACTTTAATTTATCATTAGGTATAACAATAATAATTATGAGTAAAAGGAGAATAAAAACATCCATAAAATAATATATTAATTATGTATAAAAAATTAATAATACAATAAAGTCACAGCATGTATGTACATTGTATTATTATACAATACGTCAGTGACAATAAGTATACTCGCCATTGTCGTCAGCACGACGTACTCTCGTCGTACCCATTTTACATTAATATTCCTAGATACTTATTAGTTGGCATGTGACCCGTGCTTCATCCAAGTCAGTACGGCGCCCGGTCCTCGTACTCTCCCGGCTTAAACTTAATATTCCACGTCAATGCACTCTAGAAGTATTCAATAAAAATCTACTAATTTTATGTAATGAATAATCCTTTTCGCTCCATTCTTATGAGTTATCAGTTAATTTCATAAATACCAGAAGCTAGAATCTGTAAACAGTAATCGTTCGAGCGACCCACAATCGGCTCTCATTAGAATCTTTCCTTAAATCATAAACTTCATTACTTCTTTATGTTTAGTAAAATTTTATGAAGACCTAATTAAAATGGGTACAAGAAACCGATGGCACTTTACACTGTACCTATCTATGCATTTCATAAATTATGTCATAAAATGACAGACTAAAGAACTATGTTAACTTTACGCTGTGACTTATACACTAACTTCGTTTTACTAACCTAATCACATCGATTTAGAACATTTGTTGTGTGGTAGTGATAGAGGCTCGGCCCGCGGCTTGACGCTTCAGTCCATGAAACAAGAAGTTGGCGGCGGCCTTGATGGGGGCGACTAGCGGCGCACGCGCAGCGGACTCCCATTGTCAGACGTTGCCGGCGGCCGGGAACCGCGGCGGCGGCAGCGGCGGCGGCGGCCGCGCCTCGCCCGCACCCGACGACTGCTCCGATACTGCAACCCATCACATCACTATACTACTTAACTCTACTATTTCTCGGCCCGATGCCAACTGTACAGCGAACGCCTCCGACATCTGATGATTGTCTTCTTGTTAGGCTGCTAGCTAACATTACTTGGACTTCATCACTGCCTTAGTCCTCCGCAATGTACCTTGAAATCTAACTCCATGGCGAGTCTAACTTCTGACTAAGACTAACTCCCACAGCCTGAAGGCTATGGGCTAGGGCCTCTATGACAAACCTTACTTTCTTCGCTCAGATTAATTTTAAATAACAAGATTATTTTGCATGTATTAACCTACTAACTGTAATTGACCAACTGTTACTGTACTGTCACAGTATCCACCGGTCGACATTTACTTGCATTTGGAAACCGGTGTACTTGATATATTTTCTTAAGTTTTATTATATGGTGTAGGTAAAGCATTAAGAAAAGAAAAGCGTTTGAGTTGTAAAAATTACCTGGAGATTAAAACATTTTTTTTCTGACTTTACTTATAACTCTGCTCGTCTTAGAAGGGCATCTTTAAGCGTATCAAAAGAAAGTGCAAGGAAAATATGTAAGAAATGATATCAATGAAAACATTTCATTGTATACTGTTGGAAAACAACAATAGCAAGACAACATATTGTAATGTAATATAAATATGGAAGATATTTTATGAGTTAAAAGAACATTGTAAGAGTCCAACAATACACATTTAAGAGGAGGGTAGGAAGAAAGCGGTCACAGGAAGCGGAGTGTGGGGTGTGCGGGTAGTGTGACGGGGCCAGTCGAGGCACTCACGCGAGTCGTG
>DWIW01000180.1:0-10404 GCA_018248535.1 Hovala pardalina | reverse complement strand
CCCCGGAATCTCCAAGCAACGCACCGGCGCAACCTACTACGAGTATTCTACTACTCACTACTATTTCATATATTCATATACAAGTTATGCAGTGCTCGTATACAATGGCTACATACCAAATCATACCGTCGGCATCTTATACAAACATCTTGAGTTCGCAAATCAGATTGCCGTATTTAGGCATTCAATACTACCTACCTACAAGTATTATTGCTGTTCAACTCGACGCATGTATTGTGTGATTCGATTGTTGGTATTATCAAGTTTACATAATCGCTTATGGCTCGCGTCAATTAGCTGTACCTACCGTCAATTACGTTAGTACCATAACATCTTAAGAATACTATTACTGTCATATTAAAATATATACAACCCTAGGTATATACAAATGACCTGCTTGAGACAAAAATTGTCTCATCCACTATATTGACTATAATAAAAAATCTCGATACACTTAACTGCCTAACTAAAACCAGTAAAGCCGTTTTGAACTTGCAAGTTGTAATTCGGTAAGTTAAACAATTCGCCACTAGAAACCAGTATGCGCATACATTTGCACAGCAGACCTCAAGAGCATTAAAAGCTCTGCTGAGAACACTTCCTTATACTGAACCACGAACGAACATTTGACTCGAAGTAAACATTCGTACAAAATTGCGAGGTTTCCTTTGGCTTTTATTTTTAATCCAGTTTTGTGTTTTCTCAGCTCCGTTGAGGTTCTTATGGAAAGCTTGCAAAAAATCTTTCTTTAACACTGTTTATTTAAAAGCTCACGGTAATGTTTATTATGTAGACGTATTAAATATTTTTTATTTTTTTATTTTTTATTTTTTAATGTCATATAGGCTGGTTTGTTTATTCAAAGAAACACTACTCGAAGGACGCGTCGATAGTAGATATAACACATGAACGTAACTTAAGAAAATCTAATAGCTACAATAAAATCTATTCTGTTGTCTGGTAAGTTCTAACATGAGTGTTTTAAAGGAAATCTAAGTAAGTACAGTTGGAATAAGTTAGGAGTCTTAGTAATATAAAGTCAACATTATCTCTGACATTGCATCAATAAATTATCATTTTTATTTTTATTCATTATCACTTTGCTCTATACATTTGTCTCACCTATAGAACCTTAAAGAGCTTTCATGTCACCGTTGGTGTAATAAAACGGATAAAATGGTTTAAAAGCATCACATTTCGCAGCCCAGTACGAGAGCGTTATAAAACTCAAGTACCTAATTTACTTAATTTTACGAGACACAACATTCGTTGACGATGCATTAAACTAGGTCACTGAGCTGCAATATTAGCTCAGCTCCGCATATTTTAAAGCTCATATAAAATTAAACTGTAAATCGGTAATTTGCAGCGTCAGAAACGTATGCGAGGAGTGAACAAGACTCTAGTGGGCACAGAGCTACATGTTTAAAAACTAAGTGAAATTGTTATTTACATTTTATCTTGTGTGAAATGTTTATTCCGTTCTCGCTGTGGGGAGCTGAATCTTTATCATTAACGTTTTAATTACACCGTTAAAGAGGATAGACATTTTGGTATCGCGTACAGACTAGAAATTTACATATAACTATGTACCAACGAAATGCTTGATTAAATATATTAATTAAAAGTAAAATCTTTTCATATTAAAGCATTTTTATAACGATTGTATGTGGAACATAGATAGGGATATATTATTAAAATCTGCATACAAAATTTCGTATGTATGATGATGACCGTTACGTTGTATTGCCGGGAGCCAGTCGTGTATATACGACTACTGTATATAGACTATCAGGATATGCTTACTATAAAATAATTTACATTGCTTAAACACACATACATGCAAAAACGAGTAAATGACAAGAGTTTGACAAAGGGACGCTGGCTAAGGCCGGGTTATAATAATAATTCAAATTAAGCTGCTTAATTGCCGATGCCCGCGAATTTTTCGCATGTAGCTCCTGATCCACTACTTCACATTCAGACTTTTTAATTGCACTTTTCTTATTTAAAACTTAAAAACGCTCTCTCGTGCTGCTTTACTTCAGTTTTTGTACCGTTAAATAACTTATAAGAATTATTTTAGTATATTCGTATGTACTAACTTACTGTTTTTCGTTATAGTATACGAGGATAAATTAAATTATATTTAAAAGGCCATGTTATAGTACTAATAATATTTTAGAATCCCTGCTATTTAAATGACGTGTTGTTTCAAACAAAATTACCTGAAATAAAGTATTTATTTTTAGTCTACATTCAATCTGCCGTTCAATTTACAATTATTTCAATTTGGAAGTACTTCGTTTTACTGCCTTGTAATTTAAAATGCAAATAAGTGATTTTCAATTATCATCGCCACTTTTTACTGTTGCATTTCAAATTAAGAGAAATTCATTAAATATCCAATTGATTGACCATTAACGGATTGCCATAAGCCGTTTCGTGCTTCCAGGAAGCATTTAATAGCGGGGGTGGCGTTAACAGCTATTATTTTTCACTTAGACATATCTTGAAAGGTATTGTTCCAAGAGATTAAAGAAGTGTCTACCTGCTTATTTATGTACTCCTAGTAATGCCATTAACACACAGGCCAAGCGTAGTGATAGATGATACTCCGTTTTACACCAAACTATTTGAAAGCATATTTTAAAACGAATAAGATGTACATAAATACAGTTTGCTTTAATGATGAACTAACTCTTCAAAAGTCTTCCAAGTACAAAATAAATGTATGTATGCAACCCGTGGGAATTCGCGTTTCAGAAGCCGATTTATTTCGCGAAACTGTGGTTAATTTGGAAAGTTTAAGCACCCGGGAAATTTTGTTTCCGTTAAGTGTTTCGGAATATTTGAGGGAGACTAAAACGATTTCATTGTTTATGCAACGAAATTACAAAAAGAAACGATACTATGAGACTAGGGGCAAGAGATATTTTAAAATTGTAACAAATGGCAAAAGGCAAAATATTCTTATCATTTAAACATTCAAGCTCAAACACGCACATAATAACCACCTCGTTGTTACGCGGCCGCCGTCAAGTCAATGCATTTGTTTATTTAGGTATTCACGTGCCAAGATAATCGGCTGGGAAGAGTGTTTATCTTACAAAGTGGCACATCTGTTCTCGCCTTACCGCTTATAACTACTAGAGATGGACGGTTTATTAAAAGCAAACATGTTGATGAAAAATGCATTTTAAATACATTAATATTATGTATATATAATATATGTTATTATGGTATAGGTTATGTTCATTCCATTCAAATTTGTTTATCTCTAATAAGCGGTAGACAAGTATAGACAATAATGTACTGATTGTATCAAGGGTCTCAGATTGTGTTCTGACATTGCTCAGAGACGCAAAAATATTTATATGATGCTCTAGTGACATCTGTGACAAGTGCCAAACAGAATCGTAAAGGAATCGAATGTTAATTTAGCTAGTATAAGGTTGTTAATAAGAGTATTAGTTGGTCAATGTTCGGCAGTGGGATGAGTACTATGTAAGTAGGGACTGTTAGTAACCGTCTTGTTAGTAGAAATTAGTAATAGTAATTGTTAGTAATAAACTAGCAATCTTATATTTGCACATCACTAGCACACGGCGGCACCATAATGTAGCCACATTTGTGTTTGTGTGTGTTTACGTAATAATAGCAATTTAAGGCGCGGCTCTTCCGAGGGGAAGATGTATAGGAGACGAGAGCGGTGGGAGAGAGTAATAAAAGGGGATTGGCAGCAAGGGTGTATTTACAAGCAAATTATGAGAAATCTTCCATGAGACAATATGGAAAATCTCATACAAGAATGAACAGTCCAGCAACCAAAGCTTTCGAGAAAACTTGTATTTTATTCAACATGGATTTTAGAGTCTCGCTTTAAATGCCTAAACTTAGATCTTATCATAGTCAAAAATACTTCACAAAGTCCTTTGCCATTAATTACAATAGGCCAAGCCAACTTCAATAATTCTACTTTTGCAAAGTCAAGCAAGCAAGTTTAAATTCCATTTGAAAAAATAACAAAAGAAGCCGCGAAAGTTAGTAATCAACAAGCCTTTTACTTACACTCAAATCAAACTTGGAATACTTCGTTATTGCAAGCAAAAACTCGGTCCGCAAAGTTAAACCGACGAAGATTTCCAGGGATCTGACTAAATCCGCAGTTTTATAACCGGTATAGTCGGGACCTGTCTGACTAACAGCGAAAGCACGATTATAGTTTCCATTCCGTTTCCGCTCGGAAGCCTTATTGTGTGATATGCCCAGTTATCACCAGCTGTTTACATATGTTCGTTGGTTATGGTTATAAACCAGCCACCGGCACGTTTCATGAATTATAAAAGAAAAATCATAACAATTTCACAATGCGCCTTTAGTCGAGTAATATTGCATTCTAGAAGGTTTTCGATTCCATTTAAAAACTAGATAGTAAGTATCTATTCATTTATTGCTGTTGTGATCGAGATTCCGATAACTGTATTTCATAAATTAACTTTTAATTGAATTCAGTTCATAATTTCATTTCACTCCAAACTCGTTTATAGAAAAAGAGCTAGTCAATTGTCGAATTAAATGCTTCGATATTAAGTCGTCAAGCTTTTAAATTTTAATGCATTCTACAGAACTTTGAATTATAAATGACGTTTAACAACTCGGAGACACAACATTTGTAATTTTTTTTTTAATATTTGTATATAATAGAATTTTATAGTGGACATTAGGTAATTAATGCACGGGCCGGGTCATTTCAGTAATACTGTTCATTAGCCATTAGATTTGAATCCAGAACCCGTTGTAAGCAAAGCCTAATTCTCAGCCACTGATATCCTTATATCATAATAGAAGAATGAAATTCGGATAAGCCCCCCCATCTTCTAAGGAGAGACACAAGCAACCTATATTTAATCAGTGGCGGTTACTATACTTATAAAGCCCCAAAAAAAGGGAACAGAAATTAATTTGGGCAAGCGAATCCTCATAAGCTTCCCATAGGAACGGGGCAAATTAAAGAGCTTCGATGCGAGCCCGGAATAGGAAATGTGTTTAATTAATTCCCAACTTTACCTCGCTATATTATGTTGGACAATATTTGTACAAATATTTCTACAGGTTTTTAAAGCAAAAAAATATTGTAGACCTTGTTTAAGAAACTATCTCAACATCATACGTAAATTACTTTTCCAAGCAGACATTTTTAGAACTTTATTTTAAAGCCTATGCTTTAAACTTTAAACGGATCAAATAAGATCCTGATTTTTTTTCGTCTGATCTCGGAAGTAATTGGAACACTGATCAGACATAGTAAAGTGATTTTAGACAAGTAACAATAACTAACTAACGTAAATGTACTTACGTTAATATATATAATTATTTTATGTTCGACTGGTTGCTGTCCTTTTCGACTTATGAAGCGGATTTAGCTTATGGCTTACCAATAAAATTTTTTATAAAATAACCAAAAATAAACTTTAAAATAAAAATGTTTTTTAGAAAGAGTGTCAAGCCTGATGAGAATAGACGAGCGTCCTCTTAAATTTTTTATCTGAAAGTTGGTTTTAGACGTTGAGTTGATCTGAATTTAGTTGAGTTGAGTAAGGTAGAATTGTATAAACGTGCGCTATTTTTTTTTAATGAAAAGGTAAATTCTACCACCTCACAAAGTATACGTAGCAGTGTTTCGAAATTAACCCTCAGAATCAGCATTCTTAATTTTCCCCGTCTTTAATTAGGTCACTGTTGTATCTGGCGCTCAAATTCAGATTTTTGTAATGAAAACCCTGGATTGGTTGCATATTTAAGTCCTGACAACGTTTCAAATAAAGAACCTTACTTTTGCATATTTTGTTTTTGTATACTTTGTTTTGACTGACTGAGAGTTCTTCACAATGGGTATTCTTCACAGATGAGTTCTCAATCTGATATTGGTACTCCGATCTCTCCACTACAGCGACTCCCTGATCCGAGGTCTGTACCTCACAGGAGATGCCTTAGGACAGTCGACAACCTCAGTATTGGGGAAAGGCAGACTGCGGTTCTTGCTATACCTCCTACCCTGTTTTATTCTTCTCAGGCGAAACTCCTCTAGCTGTCCCCCGTTCGGTGACGCTTTAAAGGCCAGTAGGGCCAACAGAATGTCCATTCAAAGACAAAAGCGATTTATTGATTAGAGTGCTGAGGGGCGCAACCGCTTGCCAATAAATGAATGATACATTTAAGGTTATAATTTCGAATTAAAATCATGGTTTTTGCATCATGGCGTCACTGTTATGTCTTCAGACGCCGTAGTAAAATTAATAATCCTTATCTTTAGTGTATCAAGAGACATTTAATTTCCTTTCAGCTTCCGTCCTCTCATTTCCCAATCAAACGTGATTTGCGCCACTTCGTAGACTTCCCGTTTCCATTCAACGCTGTAATTGGGTCGCAGTGATCTTCTACTTCTCTCAGGAATGGTCCAAGGCCTATCACTCCCATTTAATATGTAACACTTTAAAATTATATTCAATATTAAAATAATTATCAAGGTAAAAAGGAAAAAGATTTATAATTTTAGCGATTAAAAGATACAAGGCTACTCATCAGCTTGAGGTCTTAGTTTGAGAACCGAAGAGGTCCAATAAATATTTTCTTAATTACTACAAAAAATAACTTTTTAATTTTTTTTAATTAATATTTATTATTTTATTTTTAGTTTCATTTATCAAAACCATACAAAAAAAAACGAATCTTATGTTTTCTACATTCTAGAATTACTTGCTTATGTTCAATGTTCATCTTTGTTCAAAAGTTTAAACATTTTGATAGTAAATTATAGGTAATATTAGCAAACATTTGTATAAAATAACCGAATCGAAATAGTACAAATTCCGTTCAGGTGGGACATTAATCTATTCTCTCCATTAATAACAAACGAAGCAATAAAATGTCCTCTTAGCATAAAATATATCCGATATCCAATAAAGTTTAAATCGTGCCCGGTGAAAACGCCCGTACGCTGGGTCCACAAACATTTATTCGATGGCGCATGGCGGTGAGACGCCTCCGAAACGGAACAATGTTAGGGTGCGTTCACATCTGTAAAAACCTGGATTTAAGTTTCGAAATTTCGAAATCGTCATGTGTAAACATAAAAAGCAACTAGGTGGTATGTACTTGAGCATGGACTTGTCTTTAGATTCAATGAGAATGTTAGCAGCATGTACATAATGAGCAGGCAGGCGTTAACCAAAATGAAAACTACACGTGAATCAGATGCCAGCACGCCATTGAGCCGTATCAGGGGACTTATATTAGACTACAACGCATCACGCGTATAGACAAAGTGGAGCTTTATTATTTCTTGCACTAAAGTGTTTGTTATATCACCACTGACTAGCCAATAAAAGCCAATCAAAACCGGTTCATCGCGACTTTAATCATTTACAGTATGAGGTATACAGAAGAAGTAAAACCAGCCTTCATGTGTGTAAGCTAGCTAGCTAGTACGAAAATGAAAATTAGATAACATTTTTATCTGCAAACATCGATAGATCGCAGCGTATCTCAACGCTGCCGTATCACATAAAATCTCAACACACAACGAGAATCCTGCCCGATCATATCGAATTGATCGTATCGAGTCGAATCGTGTCAGATACAGTTCACTCAAACCTAGGAAAGTATCATATGTTCACACGTCTCATAGGAAAAAGGACGTGAATTAAAAATTCTTCTCATACCAACTACGGAGACAGACACACAATGCGTTGTTACACATGTGGAAGCCTCATTAGGACTATAAAGAAGGCAAGCAAGAGGGTGCTTCGAGAAGTAATGAAAATCCTCCCTCCGTAAAAATTGCAATCCCTATAACTTTAAAAACATATTTTCGGGGGACGATACTTGCGCGTTTCAACGAAATTGCTCACGGAGGGTGGAGTAAATGTAACGTACGATCGGGGCAATACAATAAACAAGAGAGAGATCATTTTGTCTGCAGCTATACATGCCGTCGCCGTAAACGTAGCATAAAAGACTTTGCATAAAGGCTGAAACTGAATACGTGGGCTGTAACGCCGCAAAGGCCGCGTCTTATCAGCCGAAAAAATGTATTCATTACGTCGGCGAAATTTGGCGCCATAGAACTTGAAGAAAGTGAATTTACGTTAGTGTTTAGTTGGGTCTACGCCCTCTCTATTTATACCACACGACGGACGCATATCTTATATCACCCACTGGACATCCAATTCGTTCGTCATACATGATGTATATAACACGATATTATGTACTTTTTACCATACGATACGTTTCGTATATCGATAGCTTAGTTGGGAGAATACGATCGAAGGGTTGTGAGCGTATTACCATGTAATTATCACTTTACAATTCGGTGAAGGAAACATCGTGAGTTCTCGAAGATGTGTCAAATTCACCAATCCAGACTTGGCCAGCGTGGTGGGCTAAGGCCTAAACCCTTCTCATCCTGAGGGACAATATGGGTTGCGACGAAGACACGTTGATAAGAATAAAGAAACAGAGAAGAAGAAGACCATTTAAACATAGTATTCCCGGTCCTGGATTTGATTCCCGTGCCCCGTGTCAGTAGCTTAGGCCGGAGAAATACAGGCGTGATATTATTTATAATAAGAAGGAAATACTTATAACAACTGCAGTGTACAAACGTGCTATGTGCCCGAAAACATTGAAATTATACAAGTTTTACCTTTTCAACCTAACATAACATTAATATGCAGAGTCTTGCTTCGAGCAAATTATCCTTGTAATCTGAACAAAAGAGCTTTATTTACGTGGTTGTCGAGATAAACTGAGGTTTTAGCGGAAATCCTAAACAAACAAGCATTAAATAACTGCTTCAAAATAATCCTTCTCAATATTTTAATCACATAAATAAACTCTTTCATTCTGCAGCATTGTTTTTAAATATTAATGACTTTCTGACGCTTTGATAGTTTTTATTTTAACTTTATATTTATTGTTACGATGAACGTTGTTAAATTATCTCGTCGTTTATTAGTAATTGAATTTTAACATTTCTCTACTTTATTTTATTTCACTTTAAGTGCATCGGGGGAAAGATTCATTCGTTCAAACCTTTAATAAAAGTTCTATCCAACCTCGTTTAATACCCGCGGGACAAACCACGAACAGTGATGGGGTACACAAAGGCATTAAATTCTACTAGATGTCCCTGCATATTGCAGTGTAGTAAACTACCATTCGAACATAACAAAAACACTAACAAATTTATTGATCGCTACCCATATGTTGGCTTGTCGGGACCCCGGAGAACCCCCGGGAACTATTCACCGTTAATTCCCAATCCCAAGGTGGAAATTCCCATTTCCGGAATACCTACAGGAGAAAACAACTCGACACAAAGAGAAACGACGCCATTACTTGTGAGAAACTAATCCCTCTTTTGATCCGTTCGTGACTTCGTTAAAAAAAAGTACAGTTAACGGATGATAGGTATTTTCATCGCTAAGCGAAGGTTCTCCGTTACATAATTTGATAATATGTTACAGTCCAAACTAGGCTTGTGTTCTAACATAAGTCTTAATGGGTGCGATATTAATATGCTAATAATTGGCATGACAACTAAAATCCTGCAATAGTGACACTTAGTGCTAAAAACCCGAAGAAATGCTTATAGAAAAATAAAATGCTAAAAATAACGCTTGTCGTTTTAATGTCAAGAATTATGGCCGAAAAGAAATGTACTGCATTCAACAAATAACCCCGTATTTACTTCATTTGCTAACGAAGCTTGTGAAAACTGTAATACATTACGAATGAAGCTAAAGTTCTAAGAACTCATCTTCCAGTAAATCTTAGACTGTTAAAACCAAGAACGCACAAATAAGGATCCCAGTAAGTGAATGTAAGTCAGGGAAGAAGTACAGAACATTCGGTTTGAAAACTGTCGCAACTCGCAGCAAGATATTTGAAAGGGGCGCCAAAGTTTCCCTAATTACTCCCTTTGCTGTGTGCAGCCTCGTAAATCATCATCAGAGCTCTGGACTACGGAAAGCCATTGAGAGGACTTTATCAACTAATTAAGTGCTGGAAGTTGAAACTGATACATTTTACGAAATTCGTGTTCTGGGCCGTTTGTTCACATTTATAACGCCGCCAACTCTTTAATTATTGTGCAGTAAATTTAATTACTAAGAAAATTACTGTTCCGTTTTTACGTGCGTTCTGATCAATTTCATAGTATAGTCGCATATAATAGTTCCGAGCCGCAGGCACTAACCAATTCTCTAAGCTATTGTATAAGTAAAAAATAACATTGTGAAAAAGCTTGCCGCCTGCATGCGAGTAAATTCTGCTACATAAGAGATCTCTATATTTTTGAAGATATGAAATCTGCTAATCTTTAACTGAACATTTGCTCCT
>DWIW01000179.1:0-10413 GCA_018248535.1 Hovala pardalina | reverse complement strand
ACATTAAAGTATGGCGCTGACATTGACTCCTTTCTGCAAACAACAAATTTGATTTTCTGAATAATTGACAATGTTACATGATTTTAAGCGGCTTTATTTAATAGCAAGAACGAATAGAAAAATAATGAGGCGCTGATTTTCTGGACAGGACGACGTCTGTCGGGGCTAATAGTGTAATATATAATTTCAATGTATTTAGATCCGTAATAACTAGAGTACCAATATTTTATAGCGAATAAAATAGCAAGTGGCCGCCTCTACATTACATCCGAACATAGAACGTAGACATCTATGGCATTGCAAGGCCATTAAAAGGTTGAAAACTATTTCATGTTTATTGTGTGGCCATGAAATAAAACATGGAGTGTAAACACATTTATTGTAGCAAATAGCGATGGATTCTGCGCACAACTGAGCTATCTGGCGATCGCAGTGGAAAGACCATGTTTAGCGACACACGATGTCTGACTATATACTATACATCTATTTATTGTACTTCAATCAAAAGGATTATAACGCCTAAATTGGAACTTACTTGTCATGGATTTTTCAGAACAGGCTAACCAGTTTTTATGCACACTTGCTTCAAACAAAATTGCACGTGTGAGAGTTACAGAACCATTATAATTGTATTGTTTTCCAAAGCTGAGTCTTGTTGTATCCAATTTTCGCTTTTTACAAAACTCGAACAATACGAATACTTAGTCCTACAAGACTAAAATCCCATCGGGCGTTATCGTCATCCGAAGCCCGGGATCCTCGGCCCGCTCTTGCGTCCTGTTGTCCTGGTAGTCGTCCGGCGGCGGGGGCAGCTCCCCCTCCCCCTCCTCCTGCGTGGCCCGCGGCCCGCTCATGTACTGCCGGCGCGGCGCGGGCAGGGCCAGCTCGGGGACGGGCCCCGCGCCCAGGCTCACCACGGACACCCGATCCGAAGCCTCCTCCTGGACCAGCGTGCCCACACCGCTACGTCGATATGGGCTTCTCACCTGGAAGAATACTTGCGAAGAGATTTAAGGAGTCAAATTAGTTCCGATCTAGGACTGTATCGGTCGCCAATTTCAGGAAATGTGAAAATATTTCAATTCAATTTCAAAATTTAATTTTATTTCAATCAGTAAGCTGTAAAGGACAATAAAACGGTGAGTGTATCAATCCGCATTTCGCCATCTTACCTTGGGTTTCAATGATGAGGCCTCATCGACTGGTTTACACCCTGAACACTTAAACAATGCACGTGATGTGCTAAGCGATCAAGTCGCATTCACATCGACTGTAAACGATTTAAGTACACACCTTCAAAACTTTGTATGTGACTGTTGTGCTCTGTTCAACCTCATCCGAAATGGAGTTATCTTCGTCAGAAATGTTATCGTCGGGGGCCTGCATATGCCTCCTGGCGATAGCTTCCTCGAACTCCTCCATGTATCCCCTGGCTTGCACCCTCTTGGCTAGCTTCTGCATTATTTGCGCTCGAAGCTTCAAATCCTCGTCGGATGGCTTACTCTCGTATATTTGGTCTGCGTCACTTCGTTTATTTATTTTCACTTCTCTGTTCTGCACTGCACGTTTATCATTTATATCATCTCTTTCGTTATCGAAAACTGAATCTTTAGAATCTGTACGACCAACTTCGTAACCGGGCTTCTTGCTGAGGAGTCTCGATGGATCTTCGCTCTCATCCGCGGTGTAGTCGTAGTTATCCTGCATGAGCTGCCGGCGCAAGGATTGGGCCAGTACTTCCGAGCTGTTTTCTGGCGAATAATGCCCTGAAAATGTAACGTTATATGCAAACGTCGCCGCATCGCCACAGAAACAGATGCAAGTTAAAGAGTCAGTAAATCATACGACAAGAGTTTAGAAATTAAACTGATCTGCAAACTTCTCACTTTTGCGAGGATCGCATGTAAAAGTCGAAATATTTTCATAAACACGAACCTCGCCCGCCTCAGTGGAAATACTGAGAACTAAAAATATTTGCACCAGCGGACATTATCGGTTTGCGAAGAATTTAATATGACACATTTTAAACGCTCCCCAGCGTGTCGGCGCGGCGGAGGGCCGAATGCCTCTTTTGCTAGCGCGAGCACGCCGCGGGTCGCAGTCGATTGATACACAGTTACGCTCAAGTTTGAGTTCGTAGGGATGACATTTCCTTGAATTTTCCCCTACAAGACCTACAAGTGGCCACCTGCAGGACACTTTTTTCATAGCCGAGGAGGCCACGCTGCTCCAAGGCGGGCTACAAATGTGCGTAACTTCCCCACGCGACCTCGAGTTAGACTATTAGTTGGGCGTCGTCAGACTGTCAGTTATTTGTTACTAAAGGTCTCGTTAGTCACAAATGCGTTGACAGAGGTGGTCACCTCGCCTATATAAATATGTAGATCTGCAAACTGCTCACCGGCAACGGACACGTGGACAGCCGAGACCATCAGCCCGACAGCCAGCGCGAGCATGCCGCGCGCTTCCGCTACTGACGGTAACAGTAGGTATCTACCGTGACCTACCTACGCTACTACTACCGCGGGCGACCTGCGAGCCGGTCTACCAGCCCCGCCGCCACGCCGAGCTAATCGTTAGCCGTGTTATTGCTCGTTCTTTGCATATTGCTCGCAATTTTATTGCGAGTTACAAGGCTCGGCTTATCGCCGTCGCACGCCGATAGTCCCACCAGTCACGTGCATAGGTGATAGTGGCTTAAGGTCGACGCTTACTTAATCGTTCGGTGACGTGTAAAGGGCCAATAATAACTGTCTATTCGACACGTTCATTGTCATTTGTAAGGTGTATGGTGTAACACGTACCAGAGTATGTATGTAGCACATCATACATGTGGCGCGAATTGATTTTAAATAGGAGTTTTCCGCATTTTCCTCGAATTTTATTGTTTCTTACAGCAACAAACAACAAATCTCCCATTTCGCGATAAAGTTCGACAAAAGGCATAAAAATGTAGTCTCAGGCCTTGCAGGATGTTAGCTATCTATCTATCGTCGGCTTTTTCCCAACCGTGTGCCAGTGAGCGCCAACCTTTATCCGCTTCCCTAGCTCGCCGCTAATCGCAAGGATTTGCAATTTTGTTAGAATGATGTTCGTCGTTCTCGTTTTCTATCTGCTCTCAATGTTAGAACGTCCGATAATGAGCTCACGTTAAGGCAGTTTACAGAAAGATTCAGTACAAATAGTAGGACTGCTACCAATGTAGTTATAGATACCATATAGAAGGTGGCCTAGGTTGGCCTTGAAATGTCCGGTAGCAGCACGAAGTCTAGATTTGTGGACATGGGACCATAATACAACCCACCATTGCTAACTCCTTCAGGAAATATAAACAGGTTTTTGTATTTTCTAGTTGGTTTAGACCTCTCCAACAAATAATAAGCTGAAAGTCTCATCTTTATTCTCAAATTTCTTCTGTAGTGAACGCCAGACAATCCGTTTACATTCGCAACTGGCAGTATTTTATTGCAATCTAAAACATATCCGCGCACAGATAGCGCCGGGGAGTGGATTGGATGATCGGGAGGTGGCGGATAATTGGGGATTGTTCCGACGGAGCACGATGGGGGCGGGACGCGCAACAAAACAATTACATCTTGCTGAAAGCTAAAAAGCAGCTAAAAAGTTGTCCATTGATGCAATTGTATTACAGTTCGGAGTAGTGTCGCCACGCGCCGGCGGGGAGTCCAGCTTTCCTGGAGCGATTTCAAACGCTAATCGGCCCACAAATTAGTATATGTAAGCTCTAAAAGTCACGCGCATGTTCATGGTGACGTCAGTTGTCCGGATCGAACAATTATGAATTAGCTGTTGTCTATTTATAAATAAGTGACTGCCTCGTTTGTTCGTGGTCGCAATTGCAACTGTTGTGTTAGAGGTCCTAGGTTTGAACCTTAAGTTATAGTGTATTGCAGAAATTATCAAAATCTAATGATAACATTAAGTAACTAAAAGTACGTAAATACTCTAACTCATACGAACCTCAAAAAAAAAAGTATAACGTCGATTTAGAGAAAACTTTTGTGTAGAAAACCTACCAATCCCAAGTGATCCGTCGTGCTGGCAACACTAGTCGGGACACATGGACAATGCGGACCGGACGGCCGGACAACCGGACGCCGGCTCCGATTAAACAGCGCTCATTATTGTCCGGCATTGTACTCCCTCCTCTGTGCTGATTTCATTAAAAAAGTCAGCTAGACCTTTTGTACTCTTGACCTTTGGCAAGGAGTTCAAATAATATTGTAAATCTCGTGTAACAGGATGACTCGATATTTGTACAGGTCCTGTTCTGTTCAGTCGTTAGCTTTTTTATTCGTATACATTGTGGTCTCATAACAGAAACCTCTACATCATACAGCAGTTGTTATACGAAAACACAACACAATCTTTGCAGCGTCCTCGCTAAAGCGCTATGAAATATGCTCGCGTTGGCTACGTACTGTTAGTGTTGTTCGAAAGCTTGTAAGTATCACTTTAAAGTTCAAGTAGATTTTAGTGCTGGAATAGAGTGACAGAAGCATGCTTACAGTTTTACGTGGAGCGACGCCGGCGGCGCTCGTAAAATCTTAGATGCGCCGTTTCAATAACATTTGCACGTAAACGTGTTCCCGCGGCGGCCGTAATGCCGACAATATCCCGGCACCGCCGCGCCGCGCATGCAGAATTAAACTGTATGCATTTCCCGCACGGTTTACAATTGCAGTACGTAATGAGGACGAATCTCAAAGCAGCTTGTCAAGTAAATTTTAACTGAGATCAACGGTGATAGGGTTCGAAATAGTTTGAAAGGTTAGTCATTCGATTTGCTCGCTTCCCGATATCTGAGTCGCATCCAGGGCCGGCTCCGATGCTACGACCGACGGGGCCAGACAATGGGCCGCAATGAGTTGCCATGTCGGACCGCGTTAGGAACGCTTGGGAGAAGATACGAGTAGTTTTTTTTACAGCCATTGCAGGATATGGAACAAAAGCTTTGAAGTTTTCTTTGATTCTAATATTTCCCTAGATATTTTTAAAACTAGAATAGTATGTAAGGTCCTATGTCCTGTTTGTACGGACCCCTAAGTTGCTCTAACGGGGATTGAAGTTAGCCAACCCGACTGTCGGAAGTTTTTAGGCGGTCTGCAGACCTCCGACATAACAAATTACCTTGGATGGAAATGTGTATGTGTGTTTGCTGAGCGAGCAGCGAGTGGAAATGATCGCAGGGTCACAGTGCGGTGTGAGAATTGTAAAATGTTTGTTTGACTCCTTTGTGGCACGGTAGGTGCTGGCGAGTGTTGAGCCCGAAATACGAGATGCCATGTAATCCCTAATTATCGAAAGGGGAAATCTTCAAAAGATTTCAAAAGTCCAGCCTCTAGTGAGGGTAGTGGCCAGGGTATGTGAGATTTTTACCAACTAAAACCCCTTCAGCAGCCACCTTGTCCCGAACTTGTGCATGACGCCTCGGGATCTACCAGGAACGCATCGGTGCACCAGACACTAATCTAGACTCCGAAGTTTTTTTTTACCCGGGACCGATCTCAGGACCTCTGGGGTGGCAGTCGCAAATCGCAACCACTAGACCAACGCGGTTGTCTTCTTAGTAGTTGCTTATTGCTTCTGTATGTGCTATCGTTAACTTTTTTGTATAACATATAGAGAGAGAGAGTAAAACGAGCCGGTGCCATAAACGCCGTATGAATGAACGTGAGCACCAGCTCGGCATGGGGTCACGACTGCAATATGATTTGCTCGGTGACAAAAGTGTTGAATGATAGCGCTAACAGATTAAACACCCAGTTTCGTGAACATATTCATTTTGACGGGAAAACTATTCAATAGTTCGCCGCTGGGAGGTGACGGCGGCGGGTCAGCGTGCAACGTATTTATTTATACATATCGGCTACCTATTTATTTTTATAACATCTTCTCATAGATCAACTGTTCGTAATTGCAAATAAAAATTGTAAATGATAGTGCGTAAAAACATAAATATCATTAAAAATAACATAACCACCACAATTGTATGATATTTGTACAATGGAACTCTTTTTACACATTTAAAATAACACGAGTAACAACCCGTGACATAGTGATAATTGTAGAATAAAAGGAAACTGTTATAATTTGTACTGATGCTAATAATTGTGCGCTAGTTTGAGAATTAAAGAGTAGGTTAGTGCTAATTAGTATTAGACGAGAGAGATCGATATAAAAATATTGAATAAAGCAAAGCAGTCAACGCGTCGCAGCCGTGGACAGTTCTCAAATTGTATCCATGTCAAACTTGTTAGCGACACGCATTGTACTGCGGGCGTCTGGGGAGTCACACTAATGACGGGATGCTGGGCGCGGAGAATGGACCCCATTGTTCGACACCGCGCTGAAACAACTCAGCTGTGATTAAAATTCCCAATTTGTCAATGTATGTGTGTATATGTGTGGCATAGCGGTGTTAGTATTGGATAAGAATTCGATTTCGCATTTGAGAAATCTGCACACAAAAGGTTTTTCTGCGGAAATCTTGAAGGTGTATGAAGTGTTTCAATCCGCACTTTGTTTTTCATTCTGGACGGACACGAGTCCCGCTCTGAGACAGTATATTGTGACGATTGCTCAGTACAGAATGTATTTTTCGTTCGTCTAAGTTATATTAATAACCAAATGTCTTATAAACGACTGCCTCGTTGGGGACTGGTCAAAGTTGCAACTACTAAACTAAAGGTCCTGTGTTCGATCCCCGGGCCAGACTATAAAATAACGAATAGGGGCGCATTCCCAGTAAGACATTCGTGTTTATTCGTGCAATTTATATTAAGAACCAATGTCCTATAAATGTCTAGGCCGGGCTGGTCGCCGACTCCCAGCGTGTTCGCGCGGACATTAATCAACCCTCGCTAGCATGACTGCGGCGTGACGATTGAATTCTGTTCTATTCAAACGTTCGCTAGTTAGTCTACTGGGCTCACACTACATTCTTGGTCTATTACTTGCGGTCCGTGTTTGATTCTGGGGTGAGTTGTTTTTTTTTTTAACTTGAAATGCGTAGTAAAATTATTGAGTCAAGATTTATCCTCATTATTAAGCAACATGCTCATTACGTTACCCATTAAATGGGACTCAATCTTTATTAATAAGTGTATTTCGTATTACACACATCTACCTAAAATTCATTTAAAATTCATGTTGGCTTCTAACTACGCGAATAATTCGGCCTTACGAGACCTTTTTTCTGAATAGATTTATTGAGTGGCACTCCGCTAAGCAACCCTTCATGTACCATAAATAAGAATTAGTATGTTTTTCAACGAATCGCTGATTGGTATTTCGTTTCATTAGCTCTATTGAGACTTCAATGAGCTGGTATTGTGTAGTGCAGAGCGGTAAGTAATGGGTAGGCCAGTGGTATTGCATACACAAATGTTGTCTCAAATCAAGTTCATTTATTTGTATGAAGGGTAATCTTCGTTGATAGCAATGTGCTCACTACCACTACAGCGTAGCCCTTCGAAGACATTCAGCCGTGGTGTATGAAAACAGTAGGTAGTGGCAGTGATGACCTTTGGCCATCTGCTAATTGTTAAAGTTTAATTGCTACCGGTTCAGCCAAATGTATTATGCACTGCGCCGGCTTTGGCTCAATTGACTTTTAGATGCATTTTGCATATTTTACCCGGTTCTGAATGCCGCCGGCAGGTGGCGCGGCGGTAACTTCATTAGGCGTATCGCTATCGCATTAGTTCGATAGCGATAAAAATAAAATCGCTATCGTTTTTAGTTTGTGCGTTTTAGCAAATAGGTTTTGAACCGTTTTGAATAGTAAAAGTACTATCTCTAATCTGTTTGATATAATAGTATGCATAATAGTATAACAATTTAGAATACTTTTTATGCGGACCGTACAGACTGGCTCATTCGTCTGGCCGTCAAAGTGCGACTGCTAAGGAACTTTAGTAGAAGAACGGAGTCTGGATTTGTGATCGCTGTATGCCAAGTATGATTCAAAAGTGGGCGTTTTACATAATTCTGCATACACATCAATACGAGTAATACAGGTTATGTGAGTGAGTTATATTGTATCTGCCTGTACTCTATTATTTGATAAATCAGTTTGGTATAAAAATACAATTTTTGACATACTTTCCACCAGTCCATTCTCGCAAGCCATAAATCGCCTTCAATAAATATTTGACACGTCATCACAGCGCGCTAACTACATCGTATCGTGACAGTTCATCGAAGTGCTCCCGTGTCCCGCGTCCCGCGTTCTGTGATCCCGCGCGTCACGGCGTGACAGCGGTCGCGCCGATATTTATTCGATTTGCGTCACGTCACGCGCGCGGCCAGACGGCGGTGTCGCCGAATACATTACGGCCGACCCGCTCAAGGTCGGTTCGCGCGAATGTCACACAGGACTCAGATTTAAAAAAGATAACAAACGAGCATGAATAAGACCATCTTTTATGTGAAGACTGTGACTGTATGTTTAATTAAGTATAATTTTTTAATAAGGATGTCAGTTGGTCAGTTTAGTTAGTGATAATTAGAAGGCGTTAGTTGCAGCTGTCCAGTTAGTAATAATGATTGTTAACAGTTTTATGCAAACCTGGTCATTGGTCACATATTGGTCACAGCTGCTTTTACATATTTGAGGTTATGTATTTGTGTAGGTCGCGTCGCCATATCCTGGGCTACTTATCATTTGGTTTGATAAAAGCTAAATTTTTACGTATATGTTTGTAATAAGATTTATTCATTCATTCTGATCTTATACTTGCGACCTTATCTAAGTTGAATGGATGTTAGTGCGGTGTTAGCATTTAAATGTCAAGTCAAAGGTGATGACTAATGTCATCATTTTCAATATGATTATTTGGTTCGCTTTATTAAGTATGCTCCAAAAAAGTATAAAAATAACCACTTTGTATTTATATGAATTTTAAGCCGTAACATAAATTACTTCAAATTAATTCTTGGTTAGTCTGAATAATATCTAAAGAGAACCGAGGAAAATTTGGCTACTTTAAAAGTATTTAGTAAATTAGGTATGCTAGTGGTAGCCCTGGCATAACAAGTGGTCGTTGGCAGCCCTGTGTAAGCACTGCCGATGATTTCACGCCATTTCCATAATATAATATTACGTTCCAACTGTTTTTGTGCTTCGTAGGTCTACGCTGCTACGGCGTAGCGGTCTACGGCGCAGCGCTTATATGATTTGATTAAAAACATAGTTAGCACAGTGATGCCGCGGTGATGAATATTAAACGTAATGAAACAGTGCGGCGGGGCCAGACCAGCCGAACAGCCTACGTGGCTTCGAATTTAGTTACTACCTCCAGGCAGACCCGTATGGAAGAATATCTGCCCAATTATAAATTGGCAAATTTCACTCACCTGCAAAAACTTTATAACTCCTAACTGTGTAAAAATGTGTCTGACGATGTTTTCCTAATTAAAATTTTTTTATTAATGAATACTAAAAAAAACTATAGTTAGTCCCTTTAGTCCACCACACTGGCCAAGTGCGGATTGGAGGACTTCACGAAACTTCAAAAACCCTTTTTGTTTTGAAAACTCTCAGATGTGCAGGTTTCCTCACGATGTTTTCTTCACCGAAATACAAGGTGATAATTACTTTGTAATACGCACATAATTTAGAAAAATTAGTGGTGCGTGCTGGGGCTCGAACTCACGACCTTTTGATTAAGTTAGTGTGTTTAACCACTAGGCTATCACGGCAATAATTATATTTTATAATTTTAATTATATTTTAGACATGGGTGCTCTCAATTTTTTATGCAGATAGAAGATTATGATGACCACTTGCTATCGAACGGCCCGTACTTCAGTAGATTTTGAGCGAGGCTAAAAGCTAAAATAAGCACTGAAAAAGAGGTTCCTTACTGCCACCTCGGCTGGTGCAGGCCCGACAAGACACCATTATTTAGCGGAGAAAATACAAATGGTATAATGTTATACGAAAGCAAAGTTGATTTTTCGTGTCTGAACGAGAATGCATTTAGATATGTTTAATGAAACCCCGCGCGGGTGGGAAAGAGAATATAACTGTGGTTATTCTATAGAATAATTTAATTCACTCTACATTGCAGGTGAAATTGTAAATGTTAAGAAGGGAAAAAATTCGGCTGTACGATAAAACTAAATGAAATGAAATTTTGAAACGTAACATAAAATTCAAATAAAAATTCATATATTGTTTCAAAAATACAGCATAAAGAAACCCCAATAGTTATTCATCGACCTGTAGTTCGAATCCAGGTCCTCTGGTTGAGCAGCTCGTGGCTACTCACTAGACTAACGAAGCAGTTCACTGACGGACATAGGCCTCTCCTAGGTGGCGCCACCCCTCCCGGTCCAGAGCTTCTTTAGGTCATTGGTCCACCTAGTCGAGGAGCGCATATTATT
>DWIW01000178.1:0-10415 GCA_018248535.1 Hovala pardalina | reverse complement strand
CCGATGTCGAAATACCCACTGAAACCCAACGATACCTCCAGGGTTAATGTGAGACGCCACAGGAACGCTTGCGCATTCGAAATTCAATGTCGAGAAGCTTCCGGAAGGTATAGAAGCGTATTGGTAAACTTTGGTGGGCAGTTAACGCCGACCAAGTGAGTGATTTATCAAATGTATCAATATTCTAAAGCATTTTAAGGTGTTAAAAAGTGCTCAAAGTTTTATGAAAAGGAGAGAGTAACTGTTTAAGAATAGTGCATGTTTGAATTCAGTGGGGGTCTTTCAGTATAGGCATATGTTCATAAACCTTTAATACAACGTATATCAATGTAATGACTTCATCGATTTAACTAATATTTTGTAATAGCCGGACCCGCCGGCCCACATTACGAACAGTTTTTGCGAACAATCATCACAATATTCAACTATAAAAAAAGAGTAAATACCCAAAAACTTAAAAAAGTATTTGTCGCAGAAAAGTGAAACAACACTAATTATGTTAACAAAAATCCTACCTCGAAAAATTTAGACGTAGGTAATAAGTTGTAACAAATTTTACACCAACATAACCTCAATAAATCAACCTCAGTTGAATAACTTGATAATAAGAATGTCTCATTCCCATCCGATCCGCTATATCGAGGTTGCACTGCACGGGTATATTGCCTTCATTAAACCTACAATATTTATGTATATTATGTTTAATGTAACAAAAGCTAGTGTTTGCGGTTACCCGCATCGAAAATGCCGAGGCTTCGTTTCAATCGCGTGGTTTGCATGCACCTCAATATTATTATAGAGGCTTCGAATAATAATGTTTTAAGTTTTTTTTGAATGGATAACTTCTACCAGCTGTATTGGCCTTAGCGGCGTCACCGAACAGGACAGAACTGAACTACAAGTATGAAAAATATCCTCGTCAGCCGTACTGGGTCAGTGTGAACGTATCGTGTTGTATTATTGGAAGGGAGAAAGAGACAATTTCCCATAATTTTTCCACAGTTTTTTTGACTTAATATTATATGTGTAAAGTATGAAGCCTAGTGGTTAAAACACACTACCTACGCACCACTGATTTTTCTAAATTATGTGCGTATTACAAAGTAATTATCATGTTGCATTTCGGTAACATCGTGAGGAAACCTGCACATTTGAGAGTTCTCCAAAAAAAAAGGAGTTCTCGAAGGTGTGTGAAGTCCGCCAATCCGCACTTGGCCAGCGTCGTGGACTAAGGCCTAAATCCCTCTCATCCTGGGAGGAGACCCCAGGAGCCCAGCAGTGGGACAACAGTGGTCGTGACGAATCCGTACCAACTAGCTCGTTTACTCAAGAGTAGCGGCGCGCACTCGCCGTATTTGTCATTTGTTCGCAATTAGTCTCGCAATCAACAAATGGTGTTTAACATTTAAAAAATGGCAGTGGAATTAAAAATGAATAAAAAAAAGTATTTTCTTAATAGTAGTAGGTGACGTGAACTATCAACGTCAATATAATTGGAGCAAAATTACCGTCTAACCGTCAAGTTCTTGCAGTTCTGTTCTTTAACATTTGCGAAATTAAGTTAAAAATGAAAGCGCAAATCTCGTCGTTCGGGAGTATATTATATTCTGGCAAAAAGCTAGAATGCCTAAGAGTGCTATTCCTAACTCGGTAAAACAAACTTGTGGAGCTTCACCAAAATTGGAAAGAGTTGCAAAACATTTCCAAAATACACAAGATGCTTACAAGCGCTGTGAGGAAAAAATTCAAAATAATTGAGATAATTTATTCGATATAGCACACGCTAATACTAAATTTTTTTAACGACATCCGCAAATGTGTTCCTAGAATTTATTGTATCTTTAACTACACAAGATCTTATTGAGCCACCTTCCAGCTCCGATGAAAGCATTGACGAACCCTTGCCATCGACATCTCAAACGGTAAGTTGTGGAGCTACGACTAAAAGGGGAAGGAAAGATTTTATCACTCGTAAGTTAGTTGCTGCTTAGATAGATAGATAGATAGATACCAATTAAGCATAAGGGATTGTGTCTAGATAATCCAGGCTGTTGTAGAATCACTAGGTCTTAGCTGTGATGATTTCTCGATAATCAAATCTATTCAACGCATTCGCACGCAGATTCGAAAAGAAAGAGCGCAATCTAAAAAAGCAGAGTTTCAGAATAATTTGCCTGAAACTGCTCCCATCAAGCTAAAGCTGTGTTAAACGCACTTTATGACTGAAACCTCAAGGACCGGGTACAAATAATGTGCTTGTGATATAACTGCGTCTAATACAGGGCGATCGAAAGGAGCTTGTGTACTTTTGGAACAAAAGGTATACAGGTAATTATTACTCTCTACTTGCCGCCATCACAATTACGAAGTGGTTTTAAAGTGTATATTCGAAACAAAAATCCACAAAGACGCAAATAGCCACGACGTTCAAAAAATTTAAAGACAACTGGAACACAATTAATTCTGCTGCTTTTGAAACACACAGCGATATCGTCTGACAACATTTTTGTCATACAAAGAAATGTTGATACTTTAAAATGAAGAAGTGCAAAAATCCATCGTCCGTGTATATTATCGGTATACATGTTACAGGAAAAATACATCCTAAAGGAGCTTACGTTGAGCCTTCTTTAAATGAAAATAAATGTTCATTTATCATATGTGTTGTATCATATTGTGTGTCTGTTTTAATAAACTAACAATAAAACTGTTCTGTCTGTTGTTACAAAACAAACATTAAGTGATTTTGTGTCTGTCAAGAGCATAAATTAAAAAATAATGAACATTTCTTAAACAAACCCGTTTCGACATGAAAAGAGGATGTTGTCTATTTACAGGCAAAAAGAAAGGTTCTTTCTTTAAAGGCTGACAAATACAGCTGACAGAGCTGTTAAACTTATGCAGGATTTTCATGGTTTAATGACTGCAAAGGAATAACGAAAACAATTTTTACGACACTGTATGCAAGAACATAGAAATCTATGCCCAAAGTTTAAGAAAAAGAAGAAAATATCCTTAATAATCAGTAATTTTTAATTTTAATAAATAAATACCTACTTTCTTACTATATAGTTTATCATATTTTTTTAATAAAAAATCATATTTTATTTTATTTAGTTAAATAGCGAAAATGATTGACGGGAACGATTTTCAAAATCTTCACAGCCTCGTCGGCACGGGTTAATGTTGACACGGGAAGATAAAATTTTGTAGTTAAGTAGATCTGGGTAATTTCAAAAGAATTAAGTATGCAATTCGATATTTAAAAAAAAAAATTTTTTACTCATATACACTTAACACTTACGTATACGTAATAATTGTATAAGCAATAGTGTTTCGGTCAGGAGGGTGTGATTGCCGACGACACTTATATTAGAGGCGACCACCATAGTCCTCAAGGGCAGCAACACATTTTTGGCTAATTCCAAACGGGACCGTTACTGAACGAGACACCAGAATGCTACTGAGTGCCCAGAGTATGATGTCTGATGAGATCGCCATAGTGGGGACCAGCCTAGTATGCCAGGACCATGCCAACTTCCGCTGAAACCGAAGTGGCACAAGGTGGTCAAGCTAGCGACCGAGTCACCTCCGTATTGTGCTGTCTTCCCGTGACGAACGTTTCGATAGGAACACAATAGATATTGTAGGGAGTCAAGAAGGCGCATCAGAAATAAAAGCTCCGGCTAGTTCTGATGTGAACGTCAAGGCCCATAAGGGTCAAGGGATGATGGTGGGAGACGTGACATGAAACCGCAAGAAGTTGCGGACGCGGTTAAATATATCCGAACATATACGATGTTAACGCGAAATTTCTCAAATAGAGTTACGTTCCGTTTCGTTGCTAATTTTAGGTTTCAGCCAGATATTGGCCGATACTTAGCCGAAACGCGCATTAGTCTGTGGTTGTTGTGTAAGAGAATCGTCTTTGGCGTACTTGAACTTCTTTTAGGTTTCGGTAAGGCATGTTCAACATTTCATCCATTGATCTAATTCCGAGATGAGTTGCTTAAGCACTTCTGTTCCCCTTGAACACCCCTTCAGTGGATTTGTTTTCTTTTGTTCAATTGCAAACAATTTCAACAACGCGAAGTGAAGCCCCATCGCTCTTTATGATAAAAACAAACTCTCGAATTAACTTTTCATCAGATACGGGTAACCTGCAAAATATTTGTCAAGTTTCCTTTGTAAGGGAACTTTGTAAGTTATTTGAAAAACCACCATGCATTGTTTACACATTACGAAGTTTTTAAAAATCACTATGTCAAGTAACTGTTGTACCAATAAGTGATAAATGGAAATAGGATGGTTGAAATAATGTACATTCGTATATGTATTAAAGTATTTATTAATTATTGGGGGAAGCACGTTGCTAAAGAAAGAATTCATTAAGCGAGTTCCACATACCTGTTGAATATATGGACGACTCGACAAGAAAGGAGAGAGACACTACGAATATGAAAGAGCACACGAATATAAAAGGTCTGACGAAAAATAATAATAAATGTTAGGGTGGCGAATGTAGGTAGGCGAACGACCCTCTCACACATATTTGGCTATTCTCGTGTTGTTGCCGCAGAATGTTGAGTGCAATTCATCTGAGTTTGGACACTGCCGATGACAGTTCATTTATAAACATTCCATGATTTAATTGTAGAGCTATTTTGTAATGTACGTACGCAGTTGTATAAATTAATTAGTTAAATAAATAATTATTGCTTGAGTTTCTCCTACTTGTGATAACGCTTTAGATATTATGAAACACATTAATTATTAACATGATAGTGAATAATGTATGTGCAAAACAAATAATATAATGCAAGTATGTGGGTTGAACAAAGATTAAATCGTTTCAATTCAAACGTAGACCAGGATTAACAAAGCTTTTATGTATAACTAGACAAGTTGTTCGGAATTAAAAGTGTGGCACAGTACGGAGTGTCACGGCTGAGCTAGCACGGGGGGAGAATACATTGGGGAGAATAGACTGCGCATACCTACACAGCGCGTCTATACGTATCGTAAAATAGAAATCTTTGGGGTAACGTCAGTTGTCGTATTTCAAGTTGACGATGGCACGTTGTCACTAATTTTTAAACTGATACTGCATCTTGAGTAAGTTAGATAGATGCTGAGAAAGTAATGTTGATTGAAATTCCGTTGTTAACCGAAGCGTAGAGCTTAAATGAGATTAAACAGAGCAGGCGTTTGAGTTAAAGACATTCACTGGCGTGTACGATATAATCGTTTGCTGATCCCGCAAAGGAACAACAGGGTGCTGTTGTCTAATCGAGTGAGAAAAATCTATTAAGTAAAGTAGCACCTCTTGCCCGCATTACAAGAGACAATACGCAGACTGTCGGTTTTATTTTCTTGCAACACTGATAGCCTCAGTTTTAAACGAGCTTTTGTCTAATCTACGTTTTGTAATACAAATCTCAACCCTCTGTAAGTTGGAAATGGCCATTTAGGCACATAATTTCCTTCAAACACGAAAAAAGTTTTCAACCACAGCCTATTGCGATTTCTAACTAAACCGTGAGATTTATGTGAGAACACATCTCAAACATGTTTCATACAATCTTTATAGTCACTCGTTTCAATCACTGAACTTCTCACTCATTTTTTCGTCTTTTTAAAACAAACTACCTCAATAGTTCTTTGGAATAAGTGTAACTTTTCAGGTAAAAATGCATTAGAGTTTAATTCAAAGGAAGCATCGTTCGTGCTTCACCAGACGCCTTGACTTTTTTGACTGGGTATTTTAAACGTCATTCAATTACGTAGCTTTAGGCGATAAAATCAAGAACACCAGTATCCGCTGAGACATTGCCATCACATTCAATCTATCCAAACAGGAAACATAGATTTTTTAGAATGTTCGCAACTTTTTTACTTAGTGAAATTTTATGCATGGTTCAAATTCTGAAATATTTTAATTGTATAGTTATTGGAATTAGTTAGTGGAAAAATCTCCCATATCCCCAGATCGTGCCGATTTGAAAATACAAATTTGATATTTGAAAATGTTAAGTATCTTGGTTATTTTAGCAATTTGATCTTTGACACCGCCGTAAACATTACGTTTGCAATGTTTGAATGCAATATATTTGATGTATATCAATATGTTTGTTAATATTTATAAATTAGTGTTAATGTTTAAGTAATAAATTGTTTTAATGACTTACTTAACTTAGCATTGTCTTCCAAAATTCCAGATAGTAGTGTAAAGTGAGTGTACACATCGAGCAAAATAAAGAATAATTAACACAAATACCACATTTACTTACATTGCAATACTTTTGAATTCATAAATGGTTGTCAGTACATATACAGCTGCAAAATAACAATACACAAACTTTGTAGAAATGGATGTACAAAATGAAAACACTATTCTACAACACTTACATACAGATAATGCAATGAGAACGAGATCTGTTCTGATACTCTGAGCTTTTTGTCAAAATACGGTCGACGTCAAAATGTATGCTGTGGATCTGAAAATGTTTATGTTACGACGTCCACCCATGTTGTCCCACAGCTGGGCTCGTGTCTCCTCTCAGGAGAGGGATTTAGATCTTATTCCACCACGCTGGCCCAGTGTAAATTGGCGAACGGTAACCAGAGTTGCGTGCCTGGATTGAATTCACGAACTTTCGAGTGAAAGGCCCACTAGGATAACACGGCAGTTTATGATTACCCTTTACTTCATTTGATTATAGGTTTATACGGTTGTTATTCTCAAAAAGATCTATCGAGTTTTAATTTAAAAGTAAATATTACAAAGTTCGTTATCTCGATGTTACAAAATCAATTTATATTAACGTGCATGACTGAACGAAGTGAACTAAGTCTAAGTAGCTTTTTGAAGTATTTTTTCTCATCTTCTCTATTGATTCATAATACATTGAGCAAGTTCCTTCATGAATACATTAAATGAATCTAAATATTTAACATGTGAGGGTATTTTACTATACATTTGTACGCTTTCAAATCTCGTCATTGTTTTGAAGTAATTTATTCGAATCCTGGACACCAGAAATCGGCGGGTATTGTGATTGTATATTTCATTTTGTTTCATAAACGTTATATGAGCATGGATATTCCTACGGAGAGTTATTCGAATGAAAATACAAATGTTGTATTTGTAGATATTCTTTAGTATTTGTTATTCATTATTTTTGTTTTTTTAATAGACGTTATAAATAACCACTAATATCATTGTAAGACTTTGGCAGCACAACAAACTCGCTCGCGCTTTACGCTAACTGTATGATGATATGAAATAATGGTACAAAATATTTTAAAAAAGGCATACAACATCTGAGCAACATTCGTTTCAACACTTAATATTTCTGTATACTATAGAGTATTACCTACCTGAATATGTGATCTTTGGTGCAGAATGCTTCACGTCTCAAATGTCTCAATCTCCTCAATGTCTCCATTCACAAAGCTGTCCAAATTACCCAAAACGCAGCAGGGTTTGCCTGCTGCGTTTTGGGTAATGCATTTGGTTGTAGCGCAGCTCACTTCACATCTTGAAATAAAAATAAAAATGATATAATTGGTGACGAGTAGCTCGCACCAGCACTAAGCATGGCACATGTTAAAATGGAACTAATTGGGAGCAATTTTTATAATCCAGTAAGAAGCCAAAGGACGCATTAAAACAAAATATCATTTGACATAACTGACAGACAAATCGACAAATCAATTTAAAACAATAACGTTACTCGCAAGAATGTCACATAATAACAAGAGATTAAAATCAGCAATGCATTTAATACTATAAAAAGCAATCATAAAAGGGTAGATAAAAATAATAATAATTAAAAACATGAAATGATATTTACCTGCTGGGTAATGTAATCATCTTTGTCAATTATTACGAAGAAACAGTGGAACAGTCTTCAATCGCGTGCCCGAACGATAGACACTGGCACACACCTGCAACAATACAGAATATGTTCTTTGATTGCCGTCGAAATTTTGTTTTTGAAAAGCGAACGCATATAGATAACATAATTATAATAACATGCACAGCACAGCTCAGCATTAGCCACAGATAATCGCACATTACATGTTATTTAATATATAGATGTTTTGGACAGTACGCGCAATGCTTACAAATGGATAAAATAGATTTCATGATAAAAAAAAACATACCAGCTGTTCACTGCGACAGCAAAGGTGCCAAAACAATGATTGTCCACCTTCTGGACGATCCTGTAGACGATATACCTGTAGATAAAAAAGATGGTGTCTCTGAGTAAAATTCTGAATCATAACGAAAAACGTAAATGGAAATGCGAGTTTATTTACACTTTTACCCCTCACCATTAATCCGATTATAAACATTATTTACCGATGAAAAGCTTAATTGTCAGCGAGAAAATAGACTTTTTTTAATCCCGTTTCAATGGGAGTACCTATTGAAACGAGAGTTAAGCTGGTGAAAGCGTGGGTGATATTTATTGTAAGTTCACCTCGAAATGTGCGATAAATTTGCTGTAAATTTGTAAAAATTTCTGTTTTGTCATCTGTAGGGCGTAGGGTACTGTATAGTATGTAGGTTATTACGTACGAGATTATTGTCTAATTTCGACTAAAATGATTGGACTAATAAGTTTATGCTAATTACCATGAAGTTTGAAAGTTGAGAACGTAATGCATATTAAGTTAGTAAGTAAGTACAACTTAAAAAGTAACTTGGTAGGCTTTAATCGAGAGCTGAACTTGAGTTCTAACAAGAGTAAGGAAATTTCAGTTAACTTTAATAAGTATCTAAACTTTTATCACGAAGTTACCACAGACCCGTGTCATCAATTGTCATATATTAAATAAATAATGTTTTAATAAACTACCTTACAATTATATACATACGGATAAAATAACCATTTAGGCCATTTTACGCACAACAGATTAAGTTATAAAAAAAAGATTCTTTGACTCTTGATTTATTTAACTTATCAATTTTAAAGTGACGTTTGCATGTCTGTGACTTCGCGAATATTAGAAAAACTTTATTCGTTTGGAAATCAATGCGACAGCGCATTACTTAAAGGACGAACTTGGAAACAGCCAAACAAACATGCTGTTTATTCCTTTAATTTGTAAATAAATGTTATAAAAAAACTGTTAGGAATCCGTGATGGCTGCAAATAAAATTAAAATGTGGGAGGGAAATATACACAAATTACAAATACCTAATCTTATAATAGAATTACGGAAGCAACATCAACGGTTAAATAAGTTTAGAGGAAAATATACTATTATTCTACACTGTAGCACTTCCGTGTATAATATAATATTATCCTGTTGCCCATGAAAACTCGATCGGCGCGATAATTCACAATGGCTGGCAATTAATAATAATTATCAACGCTTTCATGGAATAACGGACGATCAGTTTTTTACCCGATTGCAGATTGCAGACTGCAATCTGTTTAGAAAAACGAACACGTCGTTAAGACCTTGAATTGATTTCTTAAAAAAAAAACATAGTAAACACGTTAATCATAAAAAATATAAATGAACTTATCAAACAAAAAGTATACTTTGTTAAGCTTAAACCGTGCTTTTTAATAATGTTCACCATTTAGTTAGAATGCACTCGTCCACTAGATGGGAGATTTATGAATGGGAATCGATCGAGGGTGCGACACCACTCATTAAACACCCTTTAGTTTCCTTCCGGCGCTTAAAGAGCGCCTCTACGCCTGAATTAAGAGATAAGCCTTATTTGTGTTTTGTCCGAATTGGGTTTGTATGTCTAGACGCGCAACTTATCTTTTAGATATAACCTAACGATATAACAAGCAGACGGGTCACCTGATGTTAAATTGTTACAGTTGGCGGAGAACACGGGGAACACAAGAAGAGTCGCCAATGCGTTGGAAAGTTTCCGAACAATATACTCGTATTGTTATTACATATTTTGCTTCGAACATAATCTACAAATTTAGGGCACGCTGGCAACATTGTCGGTTAATTGGAGGGTCAAATAGAATATTAGGTTTCATCTATATTTTCTTCAACGAAGCGATTCATTACAGTTGAAGAAGCGAAAGAGGAATGTTTGAACGTATATATTTATATATCTTCTATATTGTAATTTAAATTTCATTCAATATATTTTTAGGTTGAAAGTTTGTAGATGGCAGTAACAATCGACGTAGCAAGTAATCATAGTATAGTCAATCGTAAGAGAGTTCGTCTGATCGTACAAAAAGACAATACGCATCTACCGCTGTTGTCTGGGCAGTCATCTGAGATGCATATTTTGGGCCAGACAGGCTAAAATACCAGACCACTATACCTTGACCTCGGCAATGGCGGCGAGTTTGCGGTGCACACTCGCGCCGGGTTCAATGACACGGGTTTTTCGCTAACTTTTACAACCAACAATGCCA
>DWIW01000177.1:0-10431 GCA_018248535.1 Hovala pardalina | reverse complement strand
GGAGACCAGAGCCCAGCAGTGGAACGATATGGTTGGAGACGAGGTGTTTTAAAATAAATCTACTTACTTTGTTTTTAAGTGTGTAACGTGTGTGATTTGTTTGTCGCAGGACATGCGCGCCCGATGAGCCCCGCGCGCCCGCACTGACCGCGCCGCGCCACGCTCTGCCTGTGAGTACACCACCACACCACCACCCGCTTCACACTTCACCATAGATTAGTTACATTATACACAGATTAGGTTGAAACCCACATCCAATGTGTGGTCGCAAAACTCTTTCTGGATCTCCCGAATTTCTCGGCTCCGGTGATGATTTCTCCCTGCGATTCCTGCCATCACCAAAGCATCATTGGAAATGGCGATAGCCTTAGATCGGTTACGTATAAAAAAGACGGCACCGGCGCCTATGCCATCCATCGCTATGGAATATCCCCCCGGAACCCTCTTCTTCATACAGGGGTGCCGTAAGTGCTGTTGAATGAGACAGGAAGACCTTTTGAAAGGATTCTTGCTGCCCGTCCGACTCAGCACCTAGAACAGATAGGTTCAGGACTATCAGGAGCGCAGTATGGGTTTAGAGCTGTCAGCCATAAAAGCTTTTAATGTGGACTTAATGTGCCTTTAACAGCCAGCCTTTGAGATATTTGTGTATGTCGCGTGCGCCGTCGGGGGCTACAATCCCGTCCTTCATAATAAACAATAACATTGTTGCAACCACGGCGTTATTTATAGACTACCGCGGGTCGAGCGGACGGAAACGCCTCGTTTGTCTCCCGACGTGCTCGCTCTCCTAGAATGCAAGCTACCGTTCGATGCTTCTTGATGGGCCAGCCGGGTACACGCTACTCGGTGTAATTGCGGACGAGGAACGTAATAACACGGTGCGTCGAGACATGCTATAAACTACTGCCTACTTTGCCGCGCTGCCCTCGATGGCTCCGTCTCTAGGTGTTTTTAAATACAGTTTGAAGTTTTTTCCTTAACACCGCTCGTCGAACGTACAAATTTATAGACATACTTATTAACTTACTCATAAAATTATACAAGCAATTACTAGGCGATAAATTGTATGCGTGTCAAATTCCAATAAACAACAATAGTTTGACAAACAACCTGTCTATCGCTGATTCATTCCTAATGTCGGCTGCGACTGCCTCGCGCGCGCGCTGGTATAGTATTATATTACTTCTTAATTAGTTTTTTGCTTTTTATAATTTTCGCTATTGTCCATAACTCATCAATGCTGAAGGCTCCGTTGCTTTGTCGTTTCGTTCAATTCGTGTGATAATTACGCCAATGCTTTTAACAGAGTTACGTTTAATTGCGTTTAGATTATAATGTATCCCTGTCAATTGTGGTCAATATTATCGCATGCGGCGGCCCACCGCGCGAGAGAGTGCGGCCGCGCAACTGTAAACGCGGGCCAGACAACGGTAGTCGCATCTGCGCGTGCGCATTTCATCTAGGCATACCAGATCTACTAAGCTTCATCGTACATTTGAACGTAGAACGCGAAGGATAGGATAGTGTCTTCGAATCGAATATATAGAATCGACTTCTCTTGTAAATTGGCCACCTCTGACCTCCGCTCTCGAAGCACTCTCGGTTGCGTCGTCAGTCCCTACTCAGCACCACTCGGCCGCCGCCTCGGGGCTCGGGCCCCCTGCGGTCGCGGGTGCCCTTCGCCGCTCTTGAACCGCGACACGTCGCCATTGATATTTTAATAATTACAGCGGCGGCCGCGGCGCTTCCGCCCGCTCATTAGGCTTTATTTTTGTCATTGTTCGGCCTTATCGCATGTATTACGTGGACAGAGAAACGCGTGAGAGCCTGGCCGCGCCACGCGATGTTCGGCCTTATGAACATTAAAACATAATGAAATATATATAACGAATATCATGTTCAACTTAATTACCGCAACAAACTTATAAGTATGCTATTCCCGGAGCACCTGTGGTGGCCACGATTCGTCGTTCATATAGACAACTGCGAACTGTAAGCTTTCCAGTACTTTTAAATAAATAATTAAACTATTTTGGAACAACCCGCCAAACATGTAGTGTGAGATAAGCAATCAAATCTAGATTCGCCGATGAGACAGGCCCGCTGCAGTGCCGCTACAATGTAATGTGCCGGTCGTTTGATCTGCAGGAATGTGTATGACAGCCCTCGCGGTATCGAGGGGGTCCCCAGGCGTGCAATTGGAGATCGGCTTCTCGTCCCAGTTGGCATCGGAGCCGCCGGCGGCGCGCGGTCTAAACCGGTCTAAACGCTGACGGCGCCGCGGCGGTAGAATGGCTGCTCTAATATTAAATCGATATATAAATGTTTTACAACGGTACGTGTATTTTAACCGTTATAAGAAAACTGTCTAGCTTAATGAACACGCCCAGGCAACTCAGAGGCAGAAGTGAAAAACAATATTATGAAAACGAATTCATCCTTTTTCTACTAAAAATTGTATTTGAGTAACCACAGTTAAGGTACAATAAACAATTCAGTAACATCGCTGTAAAGATGCAGAACGTCAGGAATATTAGATGCGACGCGGGCAAGTCGCATCCACGACATACTGCGGGATATCACGCAGCAACAAATCTATTAATTTAGAAGTAATTTTTTCAATGTGTGTTTTTCAATTACAAAATTACAATATTAAAATAGTATTTATTAAACTTTTTTGATACATTCCATTTCCGCATCGCAGGCAGTCACTATACTTGTGTAGGTGCACTCGTAATATAGATCTGGAGATAGGGCAGAATCGCTTTAATCAAATCAAGCGAACCATTAACCAAATAGCGCCGTAATCGACAAGGGCGAGCGGCCTGAAGAGGCAGCCGCTGAAAGCGTTATAAATTAATTACTCTGAAATTACTTTCCAACAAATATAAAACAATTAAACATCGAGATTTCTAAACATACAATACATTCATATATGTATATCTTATACGCACACATTTGTATAGAATACCATATTGAAAGTTTTACACCACGTTCCCGAAATACGCGAAAAGTTCAAGGATTTATTGACTTTACCATCTGTTACCGAGTTGCTTAATAACGTATTGTGAGAAATTTAACAGTTTATTGCAGTAGGGAAAGTTACTTATTTCGTTGGATACTTATATGCTTCTGCGGTTCTTTACAATTCATGTTTAAAAATAGAAATATGTATTATGGGTTGAGATTTTATACGTATCTCTATATACGTCCTCTGTAAAATGGTACTAATATAACTAGTGAAAATCGTCTTGATTTTCACTAGTTTAATTCAGCCTGCTCTTCTGGGGAAGTAAAGGTGTTAAATATGGCTTTATAAATAAACAGCATATTGATCGGTTAAGTTAGTTTCCAATTTTGTAGTCAGACCCACTTTCTAAAAAATATTTTAATAAAATTACAAAAAAAAAACAATAAAGTTCCACATGTTACAACAACACAAATTACTTTGTTAGCTTTGATAATTTCCAGATTAACAAAACATAAACCCTTTTAAATTGACGTCATAAAAATACAGTCTACAAAAAAAAACTTTATTCATAAAAGCGTTTAAAAAATATGAAAACAAATATTTCAGTTCAAAACAATAGTAAGTCCTGAAAAAACCACACTCCCCAAATCCATATAAAGTTCACGGAGATTTAGTAGACAGTAACCTCACGTGTTGTTTAATAAAACACAGTTTGCGCGCAGTTTGTTACTCGAGGCGCTACTTTGTTCTTTGAGTCGCCTTATTTCGATAGTTTCTTATTTGTTGCACTAAAATGGAGACGTTGAAGCTTAAATTCGCCGCTAGGGGCGCTAGTGTAGTGTAAGTTCTTAGAAAAGCTTGTCTTTATCCTGAGCTTCATATACATATAAAATTATATGTATGTAATGGTGTTTTGATGCAATAATGTTATTAAACGCTCCGTTATTCACTGAATTATATAGTATGTTTTTTTTCAATCACGGAGTTTGAAGTACCTTTCATCGATCCGTCAGCCTTTAAGAGTCCACATAGGGCTCCCCTGGGGGCCCAGGGGAGCCCGAGCCCTCTGAATCCAGCCTTCTTTAGGTCGTCGGTCCAATGTACCAAAGATTATATGCATTATAAATGTTACAGTCCCCGTTTTCATACAGTTTTGTAAAGAATTATTCACGTCCGCCTATTAATTTCGCCTTTTACACACCATTATTAATTTATCCTACTCAAATAGAGTACCTAATTATATTAAAGGAAAACTTTGCTTGATCATTTGTCTTGACTGTTGGCATTAGCATTAGGTAGACGGACTACTGATTTTACAGACCACTGTGCAGAGTTTGCTCATTACCTTATGGTTAATTCTCCACAACTTTCGACGTATATGTTTGTCGTTGCGTCACAAATGTCGTTATCTGCACAATGCCACGTTTTGAACTCTAAACAACTTGTCTATTTACGATATATTAATGTATCTCTCATTCGGTGACGCTTAAAGGCCAAGAAGGCTAACAGCAACTGTCCATACGAAAAAAAGAAAGAAGAAGAAAGTCTTAACGGTTATGATATATTCGATAAACACATTTGATGAAGTCAAAGATGAAAACATATTTCTATGAAGCATTCTGCTAATGAATTTTTGCAATCACATATAATAAGATCTCAATGTTTTGTGCGTTACACAAGTTGTTATTTACAAAATTCTATCACTTCATCTTCTTCCACTTTTAAAGACTTTCATAACGTTGTTATCCAACAAACGTTGACGGCTCACGCAAACCAAACTTTCTATAACTCAATTGGTTGTTTTCGTTAATTAAACAGACGTTTTCTATAGCTTTACCGAATGGCTATTCAACAATTGTTGAGTATCTAAAGTACATTCGTTTAAATAGCTTGCGCGCGTCGATTGCTCGTGGTGTACTGTTTTTCTACAATTGCTGCACGGTTTCTCGTAGCAATATGCTACGTGTTGTAGCAAGTTATAGTGGAGAAATGATGCAATGATAAGCAAAATTGTATGGCTTCTTTTGGAGAATTACAGCGATTATTCTCAAAAAAATAAATATTCTGGGGTCTTTAGGCTTGAAATTGTTTTATTTACCATGCGTGTACAGCAAACCATTTCGGACGGATGAACGTTACTCCGTTTGTATTGTATCCTTTCATTCGAGTTCGTTTACCTTAAATTAATTCGATATTAACACTGAAGTTTACGATTTATTTTACCTATGAAATGAAATGAATTAAAAATAAGGTCGGTGCGTTTATAACACACCTGATTTATTCCTGTATTTCTCCGAAGGATTAGGTAAAGGTGCGTAGTACTGAGTTTGATAATAGCTGGTGAGCCGCCAGGCACAATCCAGACTTCAAGTTGCTACATGTTAAAAAAATTAAAGATAAAATAGACCTCTGTGTACTGCAAAGGCACATGCGGAACAGCTTCAGAAAACTCCTAAAACCGCTTTTGTTCTGCTAAATACTTATTACTGCGACAAGACTTGTAATTCGAAATCGGGAAATTATTTTTTTATTTTTCATTTTATATTTTAACATAGTTAAACAATGACGTCTCTTACAAGCGCCAATATTGTCCAAGGAAACTTGAATAGTTAAATCTATAAAAATGATTGTGTTTGGACAAAATACAAGAAAAAAATCCATTACAAAACAAACAAAAAAGGTCAATATCAGACTTGTATCTTGCGAAGTTACAAAAAAAGAGTGTCCAATAAGCTGGAGACGGGGAATGATATTGAAGAACTTGGTAGATAAGTCGAAGAACTTGCGACTGTTGCCACAGCCTTCTAGAAACTTATTATAACAATGTCAACACGTCGGATGTGTCCATCTACGCACATCCGTAGTAACTTTCACTACCTTATACCTTAGTTACCCTATACCTGTAGAGATAAAAAGAAAAAGTATATCCCAAAACTGTGACTATTCTGAGTCTGTATCAAAAGTTTCTTATCATAAATCGTCTTATTTTCTTTGATGTTATGATAATTCAACTCTTACAGTTGTTCTACTGCTTGACTAATGGGCATATCAGATGAGACTATCTATCTATCTTACCAAAATTAAAAAATATTTTTTAGTTCATTAGTGCATCAGGCATGAAACGATTGATGATAGATGAAGTGAAAGAAGTATGTCTGAACTGCAGCAATTGGCGATCAGTATTCTCTGCCTATCCTCATGCGAGGCAGGCGTGAAATTATGTATGCATTATATCGCGAAGTATAACACACAACTTGTGGGCGTGGGTACACCTAGAAAGCGTGCAAACTATTTAGACGAAATTAATACATACATGTGAAACAAATATTCATCCATCCATCAGCTTCCCCTAGATGGCACATCCCTACCGGTCCTGAGTCCTCTGAATTCAGCGGTTTCTCGCTGTCAAATAAACAAATATTAGTACTGAAATTATAATTTATTGTTACGCACAGATGAAGGATCGTGAAAAACGGGCAGTTGAGAAGACTAGTTGTCTTGATGGAAAAATACCCGTTTTATAAATTATGAATCAACACAATTTCCTTTTTAATATATTTTTCTTGTATTGAGACTATTGTTTACGTTGACGATCAAAAGATGAGTGGGTCTTGAAGGCTGAGTGTTCTAAAAAGGAAAGTTATATAAAGCCATATAATTATGAAATAGATTTTTCTTGTTTACCTCAGTTTTTCATGTTCATCCGACATTGTATACTCTGCTATATGGCCAGATGCCAGGTCTTCAGGGAACAGCCTCCGTAGGTTCAGTATTTTACCTTCATCTGAAATGAAGCGAGGCGTATGTCTCCTTAGAAATGTATACCTGAGCTTCGAGTAAGACTTAATTTGCCACGTATTAGTCAGTGATGTAAACATTCCATTTACGCACATATTTTGCATACTAAACAAATAACACAAAAGTGTAAAATTAAAATATTTAAAACCACACAATTTTTAGAGTAATACAATAGATTGTTTTACAACACCGGGTCTGAGGTTGTGTGTGGAAAGTACGTCATTTTGTTTCTATTGGGTCGGGAAAAACATGTTTAGCCCAGCACCCACCCGTATTGACTTGGGCTTTGAGATAGTAATGTAATCAAATAGCATATCTTTGGCGAGCTGTTTACTAATGAAACTTGCCTTGTTTATTTGGTTGTAAACCCTTTCATGAGTTCTCACTATGAAATACTCTAGTATGTTTATGTTGATGAATAGAAAGCTTCAGTACTTCCCAAGCTGTCGAATTATAAGGTACGTCCGCATTGACAAGTGAATTGGTAAGCGACTAATGAAATCAGACATTTCTGAAATTTTGCAACTGGCAGCGTTGCATCTTCGTGATTCACTTAGCGCGTTAAACCAAGCATGCAATGCGCTAGGGTGTGTTAATTCTGATACGTTCTCAGCTTACGGTCAAAGCATACATAACCTTATAGTTGGCTTCATATGCAAGCTACAAAAAGAGCATTTTTAAGAGCAAATACTGTCTTTCTCTTCGCGGCCGACGCGAAACGATAAAAAACATAGTCGAAGAGAGAGTAGCAGAAATTAATAGCTTGCTTGTTATCTGTGACGTAAGGTGGATTGTCAGACTACACCTAGGGTTAATAACGAACATGCAAACGTGATTAATAAATTAATTACATATTTAGTTGACCAAGTTTTACCTTCTATTCACATATAAAAGTGTCTCCACATGTCTACATGCAAACGCTAAATTTCCCATGACTGCCTACATAAACCTAACAATATTTTTGTGTTTTTATTTTTCATATTTTATCTATTTTGTTTCCATTGCAAATTTTGTTTACTTTTCGTACGCACCGTAGCCCACACAACGTTTTTATGATATCTAATTTAACATTTAACCGCTTCGCAGGTCAAAAGGCACTTTGAAGACGGCATGTCTTCTGTCGTGGCCAGACGGGCTGCCCGATGTGTCGTATATGGACTTTGTGTAAGTATAGTTTGAACTTTTCTACTAAGTATATTACGGTTTGGGGATTTGAAAAGGGTTATTCGTGTTTATTAAGCGAAACAGGGTTTTATGCTTACAAAGCCGGGAATATTAATTATGTGAAAAAGGTTCATAGGAGACTGTAGGCATTGATGATAGAAACTATATTCGTAAGTTTAAGAAGTTTTGTCGCCTTTCTATTTTTGCGACAGATAGATTTAGTTTTTGTACTCTAAGCGTAACAGACTCCTCTAATTTGTTGAGATTTTTTAATATGCTCTTACAGATATTTAAAAATAAAATGTAAATGACTCCATAACATTTGACTCCAATTAATCCTGTTTCTCATGAGCTTCGAGAGTCTCTATGGGATTCATGGTAGTATATTAAGTAGCATATGATTGATTCAGCTCCTCTAGTCTGGCGTTTCTCCAAAGTGTCATCTCTAGCTGGATGTCTCGATCTTCTCGGTGATAAACTTTATGTTAGTAAAGTCAAAGTCCAACTAAGACTTAGTACTAAGCCAGAGTCTACTCCGTCTGTTCGTTGGATAACAGTCCTTCAATACATAGGTACAATAGGTCTGATTATATCACAAATGTTTTAGTATTTTTCTGTTAAAATAACAAATAAAATATCGGTTGCCCGAAATAAGTTAATCAGAGATTAGGCCCGCATTATGTTGTCCAATGTGAAACGAAATGAATTTCATTAACCAAGAAATAGTCATAACTTTTTCATTGTGCTTGTCGATATTCAATTTGTTCTTATAATAAGCCTCGAACCATTTATTTTAAATGTAAATAAGTAATATTAGTTTGATACGTATCTAAGCCTATTACAGAATGTCATATTTTAAGCGAATCCCAGAACCACGGGAAAATATAAGAAAATGAATCACCACTTAACTTCTCTGTCTGTTACGAACGTTCGTCTGTGATTAGTTGTCGTTTGTTTTAAACTGTCGCTAAAGCTCAAATGTAATGTGACTTTAAGCTGCCTTACTCCAAGAAAGTTCAATGCACTTCAGAGCTTCGCTTGTGGAAGTATAAAAACGAGTATCACCTTCGATCATAAGATTTTTGTTGGAAAATAACACTCCAATATTTTTATAACAATGTGATATTTATAGATGTTATTTGTACAGAGCACTTGCCACGAGACAGATATTTACACTTGTTAATAGTTCATTAAATTTACTTAAAGTTTTAAAGTCAGGTAAGGGACCTTTTGTCTGGCTTGAAGTGTTCTTTATTCTAACAAAAAATGTAAGCTGTCCCGCAAATATCAAATAAGCTCTTGAGACTAAATATTCTATCTACTTACCTGTTTCTATTTTAATATTTTGAACGTTATCAAGGATAGGCGCTATTCACTACGAAAATCTTTCTTTGAATTATTTTATTCACTAACAAATAAATAAGTGTATTAAATTTTCAGTGAATAGTATTTTGACTTCATTCTACAGCCATTTTTAGATCTTTTCTCTTGAAGTTGAGAAGGGTTGAAAGAAAATATAGTCCCCATTGGTTGGGCCTACAAACTTACCGAAGCTTTTTATGTAACATATACACCTGTATGAGTAGGTATGTTTGTATATATAGTGTATATGTTGAAGATAAGATAAATGACGGCAACAAACAAAGGAATCTACATGAAAAAATAAATATATAAATTTGTACTGCAAGCAACATTCTTATACGATATATTTATGAATAAGCATTTCAATTCAATTTTATAGCGCCTCGTTGGTCTAGCTAGTGGCTGCCAATTACGACTACTGTCCTGGAGGTCCTGGCTTCTACCCTAGGTCGAGCAAAGTCCCATTGGGTATTTCTTACATGAAATATCCATTAGCAACTCCATGTCTGGATTTGTGCTTGGTGTATGGCAATAGGCTAACCACCTTGGTAGCTATGATGTGAAAAAAAAAATAACACGTGTCAGTTATGTTTGTCTGTTTTTGTGTATTTTATTCAAACATCCTTCAAAGAACCTTTGATAAGTCAAAAATCAACAAACAACTAAAAATAAAAATAGACATTTTTTTTGTATTGGAACAATATCTCTCCAATAAATATGAGCTAAATAAGGAAATTAATTAAATGCAATAATTTGAACAAAAGTTACGTTAGTTAGATAATAGTTGCACCACGCTGCTCCAATGCGGGTTGGTGGAGACTGGAGACTAATTTTTTTGTTCTCCCGAAAATTCAAAGTAAAACTTATATAAGACCTCTCCTTTATGCCTTGGTTTTGCACTAAAGTCGCAGGCATACATATTTTCTATTTTTTCAATTTTCAAAAAAACGCTCGCGGTGCTTTTCACTGCCGTTTAAAAATGGAATACGATGGTCTTTTCAAACAAAAAGTTGGTGACATAAACTGGTTGTCCAGTCAATGTCAGCAACGTTTTCACAGCAACCCGTCAGCCGGGAAAATAGTGGCAGCTATTAAGCCTGCTTGTTCTAGGTCCTCTTTTGTAAAGTTCCAAC
>DWIW01000176.1:0-10434 GCA_018248535.1 Hovala pardalina | reverse complement strand
TCAGTGGTGCATGCCGGGGATCGAACTCACGACCTTTCAATTAAGGTGGTGTGTTTAACCACTAGGCTATCACGGCTTAATAATTACTTATTTAAAAGTAAACAACATTTAGAATCTCGCCGCTCTCTGTAGCAGACAGTTTGGGGTGGCACGGGGGGGCGCAAGCCTGCGGCTGACATGATAATAGCTCCCGCAGTTTAGTAAAGACGGATGAAGCGCTCGTGGTCGTGTGGGGAGCTACATTTGTAGCCGATCACGAAAGTTAAGCAACGTTGGCTCCGGCTGATTGGTTGACGGGTGATCATTAATGGCCAATTTTCTCGACCATTAATGTTCAGCCGTCGATTCTAATTGTTGTCGCATGATAACAGTCGTCAAGCCATGTGGTTTAAAGTATTAGGGTGGCCTAAAAACTTCCGACAATCGGATTGGCCACTAACTCCTCCATGGACCCGCATTGGAGCAGTGGGATGGAGTACGCTCTAGGCCTCCTCAGTTTTGAGGAGAACCCTGTGCCCTGTAGTGGGCATCTATGGTTTGCGGCCAAGGACGGATGAAATAAAATATAAAACCACCTTTTTCGGATCTATAACAAAAACTGGGAAGTCTTTCTTCCTTCCTAAGCGCTTGTCACAGATATCATAGGCGGCTGCGGATCGGTAGAGCTGCTTGCCCGTTTGATATTTTGTTCACATGAAACAAGGCAAACTTTGAGATGGTTACAACACCTTATTAGATTTTGTATGTAGTACATTACGCATTTTTGCATTTGCAGCATGCTATAGTGAAGTCATGCAAAAGTAAGGAGAAGCGCAGCCACTGGCTGGACCACGCCCGCGACCGGTACGAGCCGGGCCTCATCGAGGACATCAAGAGCCTGCTGCGAGTGCTCGTCCTGTTCATCCCGCTTCCCGTCTTCTGGGCGCTGTTTGACCAACAGGTACGTGAGCATGTTGCCTATTATATGGAACCCAAATAAAACTGGTCAAAAGTACCTTCGAGGAGATACAGGCGTGAGTTATGTTATGTTAAAATGAGCATTTTTATTTTAGGGTTCTAGGTGGACTTTCCAAGCGGATAGAATGCAGCAAGACATTGGTTCCTTCACCCTGAAGGCCGACCAAATGCAAGTGCTCAATCCACTTCTTATACTCGTGTTTATTCCTCTGTTTGAAGTTGTAAGTATTATCCCCAATCATACTAGTGCTCTTCAGAGGTTAACCTTAAATATATGTTACGTTTATTTACACTTGTTTTCAGGCGATTTATCCATTCTTGACTTGGTGCAAGCTTGTAAGAAAACCACTGCATAAAATGATTTGGGGAGGAGTGTTGGCCGCCTGCGCTTTCGTTATCTCTGGGATTGTGGAACTAAATCTCTTGGTGAGGATGTGTACAAGTATAAAGAAGTTTATAGCGAAACTCCTCTAACTATATTTGAATAACTTTCTTACTGTATCATTTCAGCCAACGTACGGCACGCCGGTAACAGAAGGCTTAGCGCAATTAAGGGTTTATAATGGTTTTAATTGTAACGTCACGGTACACACAGATTTTATGTACAATAACAACACCACTGATACAAATGGCTATATTATTGGACCTTTAGGTGTTTATGAAAACCTGCACATCGAAGCTGACAAAATTATTGAACTGCCATATACTCTTCAAGGGGAAAGCAACAGCGAATGCACAAATATATCATATGCGGGCCATTTCTTCTTGACAGAGAAAACCGCTAATTCTTTTTTCATCAATAACACCGGAGTTTTAAATTTTATCGACAATAATGATAAAGCTATTGGTGGTGTTAATGTGAGGTAAGAGGGCTTCTTAAATCTCATATCTGATTAAAAATATTTATTTTGGTAAATATTATCTCACAAGTCTTAAACGGAACCAAAAACAAAAATATCTTAAAACACGTCACGAGCATTATTGCAATTAATTGGCGAATAAAATTTGTCACAAAGCTCATTCCAAAGCCCAATACGATTCGTTTTCCCAAAACTAGTAAATGATCCTCTGTAGATGTCATATGCAGCCACGAGATGTTAGTGCCAGCGCGCGAACGGGGGCGCGGACGCGTGGTACATTTTAAATAATTTTTCAACGATAGGTTAAAATGGGACAACGGATCTTTGAATATTAATAATATCCTTAGAAGAGAATATTTTATTTGAAGCGGCCACAAGTCCATGTGCCGACGCAGTCATTAAGTTCGAATTCCGAATTACTTGATATAACATCGGAGAAAATATTGAACGGCTTTGTATTTGATTCAAATTTTGGAATAGCTTTCTGTGCTCAGTGAGCAGCAATAATCTCGTCTTAAAAAGCAAAAAATATTTTCTCGTACAGAGTAATTTTCTGAACTCCAACGATTACTCCTTTTGTCGTATTCACTTCCACTCTGAAAGACTAGCTGCACAAATAAAGTAAAGAATAGAAAAACAGAATTTTCATTACGCTCGCAGTGTATTGAACCGGTCGCGCGCTCATCTCCTAAGAAAATTAATTAACCTCCACTAGTAACGAAGTTCGATGGTTTTGGTCTTGTTTGTGTTTTGAATTAAAGCGTTCATTTAACCATAGTACGTTCTATGTTCTATATTCTATTAGTATGAGTAGGTACATACTGTATAAGTAAGTTTTCGTTAACTTATAGTATTTTTTCACTTACAGATTTTTAGCAAACCTAAATGATGTGGTGATCATAAATATCATGAACAGTAAAACAAATAAAACAATTCTGTCTCGCCAGAGTAACAACTTCACACAAAATTCTATAGAAAGAGGCACCTATGATGTCGTTGTGAATGGAGACAAGGTGATAAGCGACTTCTCATTCAAAGCGGGAGCAGTTTATACCATTATCGTTTATGAAGATACAACAGGAAGCTATGTAAGTGATAACGGAAATTAACCCACCAGTCTTAGCGTAGGTTGGTAGCGCGGTACTTACTAAGCCGGAGGTCGTTTTTTATATAAATTATAGTTTTTGCGCTTTGTTAAGAGGCCGCCAGTTTCCAAAGAAGGTGATGGAAATGTCTCGTGACACATTGTTATTCGAGAAGCGTCCCTTCCTCCAACAGCCACGACTATAGCCCGTGATACAGTGTTAGAACATTCAAGAAGCGTCCCTTTATCCAACAGAAGGCCTTGTGCAGGCAGTCCAAAAACTGGGCGTAAGCTGTGCACACTCTTTGGATGTTTTACGATTGATGAATAGTTGTGTATCCCTAACAATTGTATTTCACTGCGAGATATGATGCGCGGAAAGACAATACTTTTTTTTAACTTTTGGAATGAAGAATGTTGATTCTCCTCAACAATATAGTTAGTTTAGGGTCTGTTAATTTTTCTAAATTAGTTGCGTGTTGCAAAAATAAAAAGTAATTATATATCACATGTTATCATGATCTCTCGATGTAGGAAGTCGTGTGAAGTCCAATTACCGATCGGCGTTGCATAGTGGTTGCGTGGTTGTGCGCGTAGGTTACGCCGATGACTATGAACTCAGTGGGCCCGTGGGTGACGCTGCCGTTTACAGATGGCGCAAGCGGTGACGATAACGCCCTGGAACAGCGTACACATCCTGTGGCTGGTTCCACAGTACGTGGTGATGACGATGGGCGAAGTGATGTTCTCTGTGACGGGGCTGCAGTTCTCGTTCACGCAGGCGCCGGCCAGTATGAAGTCGGTATTGCAGTCCGTGTGGCTGCTCACCGTCGCTTTCGGGAACCTCCTCGTCGTGCTCATCGTCAAGGGGAACTTTATGGACGCACAGGTAAAAGCTAACAAGATGACCCGGCCACCCCTGCGCCCTCCTCAGTAACTTCGGCTATTACAAATAGACGAGTTGGTCGTCAAGAGTGGTAGAGGTAATGAAAATTGATATTGATCACCCGGATAAAGCCGTGGAGAGTTGGGCATACCGTACATAAATGATAACTAAAATAATAATATTGTACATCACACACATTGATCAGAATCCGGGATAAGTTGCTTTAAATAGATAATTTATTAAACATTTAAACATGTTACACCACGACACCAACCAAACATAAATTTTCACTATTCATATGGTTTGGTTTGTCCTAAGTGGTAATCGATCCACGGCGCGCTTAAAGCATTTAATTAAATTCCTCTCATCTTGAGAGGCTCGGGAGCTCAGCAGTGGAACAATATGTGTTGCGACGAATACCACTGTGCCAACGGACACGTTTAAAAAAGTGTTTGCGTTAAGTTTATTATTATGTTATAAATGTTGAGACCCCAATAGTTACAATACTCCCGGTGTTTTCAGTGGAAGGAGTTCTTCTTGTTCGCGGGCTTGATGCTGATAGACATGCTGATATTCACGTCCATGGCGATGAGATACAGATATGCCGCCCTGAGGCCCAGCACAGAAGAGATAGCCGTGCACGCGATCGAACGGAAACCGGAAACGGACAGTTGAAGGTGGCCTTACTGATCTTTGTAGCGTCACCGAACGAGCAAGGGCGAGTGTATTGGAAAATGGAGCAATATTAGGTTGTGATGAACGTTGCAAATTTTATACATGCGGGAAAGTGATGCATTGTACTTTCTACAGGTACATACATGTAGACCAGCCACCCAGCTTGTTCTGGAGTAGTCGTCGCGCTTTCAGTCAAAAGTAGATTGTTACATTGGTTTGTTTAAACTAGGAATGTTCCGATACCCATGTTCAGCGCACACATTAGCGACGACATGTGTCGGTACGTATGTACTCGTAAGTGCAAACAGAGAATGTAGTCGAGGCTTTTATGCAACCATATAAGTTTTATAACTAAATTTGCATTTAACTCCTAAAATCTTTCAAAATTAGGACATAGGAATAAATAATAATACGAGTACATAGTAATGTTATTTAAGATAAATTTAAAAAAAGTTAAAATATTGTTAGAAAATTTAATTATAAATATGCCGTTCAGAAGAAATTTATGAAATGTTTAACTCCAACTATAAAACATTGTCTTATATATAAAATCTTCTGTGCGTCAGATATAAAGAAGATAATATCAGTATCCCCTTTGGATGATACAAAATACTATAAACTAAAGATTAATACAAATATGCTTTTACGATTATGTTATTTATTTTATAAATGTAGTACACAGTTTGATTGTTCTTCATTCGTATGATCACAAAGGCGACACAAGTGTCAAATGTTAGTAGAAGTACGTACACACGATTTGCTGAAAAGCCCCGACAAACGAATATAAGGATGTTATGAATGATGTATGTAATTTGTTAATGTGTTGCGATGTGTGCAATTTGATTTTATTTGTAATCTACGTAATTGTTTATTTAGTTCTTTAGTTTAGTTATTCTTAATAATTACTAATTAAAGTAGTACTAGCCGTACTAATTAAATAAATAAATAAACTTACATAGTTAAATTGTTATTAAAAATCATTCCCAAATTATTTTCAATGGCTTTAATTTTCATTTAAATACCCACTGTTTTTTTTTTACAAAATCAAACCTCTCGAATCCCACTTGTAACCTTTTAAAATTCTCCAGAATCAAGAAAAGTATTACGTAATGAAGTAATACTATATTCTATATATAGTATACACTATAGTCTATACTACTCTGTACTCTATAGCACAAACGAGAAGAGTAAAAGAAAAAATCCTAATGTGTATGTTTGTGCGGGGCCGGGCCGCCTTTTGTGCTGTGCCTTTATTTTTAAATATTTTTTCTGTAATTGTTATTATTGGTGTGTACTTTTTCCAATAGAACGTATACATAAATAAATGTATACGTAAGTACGACGAAGTAGAAGTACATTAATATGTATGCAATATAGTTCTTATATTCAATATTATTCTCGACCCGGGGATCGAACTCAGGACCTCTAGCTGAACAGTTGCGCTTGCCGGTGCAGTATGCCCCGTTTTGTAATTAATGTGAGCCCCGCTCTTGGAGTATCAACTATGAACCCATTTCAATAAAAAGATAAAAAGGAAACAAATATTTAATTAAAGATAATTTGTTTCGTCACTACCTTAAACGAGTGATTAATGTAAGTAATCAAACATTGAGCTGAATTAATAGGAATTGCAAACAGACGCTCTTGTGCAACAATAAATGTGATAAACCGCGAAATCAGTCCGCAAACACTTGAAAACAGCTTTCAATCTGTTCAGTTAAATGGCGTGAACACGTTAAAGACAATTGGCGTTGGATAGTTTGTGTGTCATTCCCATTCCCATCCCACGGGAGCGCACTTGGGAGCCGCGTGCAACACACAACTAGGGTTACCACATTTTTTTTCGAGTGGATGATATTATAATATATATTTACTGATTTATTTTTATTTTTATCCACTTATTCCGAAAACAACGTTACGGAAAGCGGCCTAAGCCAAAATACTTTGTCTATTTCTTCCTATTTCTTCATTTGTGACTGTCCTCTATTAAGTTCATAATAAAAAATGGAACACAATTAAATTACGAAACAGAGTTTAGTCCCAGAAGGATTTATTTAACTATACCTAAAATACTGGACGTCCCGGTAACGACGAGACGTCCGATAATGTTACAGCTAACCCTCCTACTACAATACTAGGGTCGTTTGGCAGTAAGGTACTCAAAGTTCAGTTCAATTTCTATGATCCCATAACGTGAACGACATCTAAAAATTTGTTTGGCAGACTACACCGTTGGTCTAGTGGTCACACGTGCGACTGGGTTTGATCCTCCGAGCGAGCAATAATAACTAATCACTAATGAAATATTTATTTAAGACGTCATTAGTATGTACAAAAATAACAATATTTACAAATTATAAATGTCATCCAAACCTGACCCAATTAGCATAGTGCAAGAGCATGGCAAAGTATATTTTGCCAGCTCTCCGGTCACCCGAACGTAAATGAGCCTGGTCGGAACTCGTTGTTAAGATATAGAGTTTATTAATTTAATTATTTTATTTTTTATAGTATTTCTGGCAAAACATCGCCTTTTTCCTGGCGGATAAGCAGGTCACATTAATTTTCAATTTTTTTCTAGTTACTTTGTGCGTCGCAGTTGGTGACATACACGCGTACAGAAAATTTATAAATATTGAGATATTCATATTTTATTGACGTTTTTAATTGTAAACTAAAATGTGAAGCATTCCACTTTGAGAAGCAATGCATTCTGAGTTCGCCAGGCCCGCCGGCGACTTGTCAGTAATTGCGTATAATATATGCCTAAATACAACAAACACACCGACTAATACGGGTAGGGGTCTCCGAATAATAGGGTCTACTTGTCTTTCCCGCTGTTGAAATATTATATACGAGCTCGGGATGAACTGCTAATAACCTTCATTTTTAATTCTAATTGGTATATTTTAATTTAGTGATTCATTTGGTGGTAGACAGTTATGCTCGCTTGGTTAATCCTTCACAAGTTTTAGATATTTGCCGGTTGCTTAATAATTACTGTGTTCTCCCGCGCGCCATATCCAATCGTCCCGCTCCGGTCGCGGTTGTTCCCGAATTCCTACTACTCCTTCAACCCCTGCTGCGGCTTATCAATCAGAATACGTGACACCAATAGTATCATAGTTCACCAGGAAGATCTTCCAATGGCGCGATCGCTAATTTCGTACAGCCTAACAAATAGTTGGCAGTACATCCAAACGTCATTTTAAAAAGTATATAAAAATAAATAAATTCGAAGCATTAACAGGCCACAGCGTATGTGTGTGCGTGTGCGCGCCTATTTTTGGAGTGCCTACCAAACCTACGTACTTACTCATATTTATCGTTCAAAAGTGCGTTTGACATCTCAGCTGCACTGCCAGCGCCAGGCGTCGCCACCCTCCGGCCGAACTATTGTCGGAATCAAAGCGAAATGCAGAGAAATCGATTAACCCACAACCCGTGGAACACAATGTTTATCAGAGGATACGGATTAATTAAGTGCAGTCAGCACAAGAGGTCGCAAGGCGTCGCTACACGTTCCGGGCACTTTGATAGGCGCGTGCGGGTCGCGTGCGCGCCGCCGACGGGCCGCCCCGGACCACGTGCACACGTGGGATAGTACACGCCGAACATATGCAGGCAAATAAATGAATTAACCGGAGCCGACGGCTAACCGTAATCCCAACTTCGCGGGCTCCGTTCAAATTTACTTATGAGCTTTGAATTTTAAAAGGCTTGTGAAAATATATTATTGTACAATCGTAATAAACAAGTTTTGTTCGACTGTATGTACAAGCATACGATAAAATGGTAATTTTTTTTATTTCAAATCAAATTGAAAATCTTTTATTTATATACCAAAATGACACCTCATATGACTCAACAAATCAGTATTTTATTATATTATTTAAGTGAATTAGAATCAAACTATAAAGAATTCAATTTTTAAAATTGAAATATTTAAAAGTAATCAGTGTAATATTAGGTCCTTACATTTGAAATTGACGTTTTGTCGTACTGGCCACTTTAATCTGTCAAATATCTCCTCTTTGGTAAGAAATTATAATTTTAAATTTATACAGCTATTTACTCATGAAAATTGAAGGTGAAAAAGCTTGAAAGGTGGGTTCCCCATGAATTGAGTGGAGCAAATAGATAAACGCGCGTTACTCTAGTCAACCGGCATAATAATAAAGGTATTTTAAATAGAATCATTACCTGTGATGAAAAGTGGATCGGAAAATCGATAATCGGAAACGCTCATAGCTTATAGCTCATAACCATTGCGAACCAGCGAATTCCTGCCCTAAGCGAAAATTTACTCAAAAAAGTTACTTGTGAGCGTTTGGTGGACTAATGCCGGTATTCTTTAGCTCTGTGAAATCTGGCCAGATGATTACGGCAGATGTGTATTGTCAGTAATTGCAAGCCATGATGGAAAAGCTTGCTGCTAAACAACCGAGGCTAGTCAATCGCCGTAGGCCACTGCTGCTCCAGGACAACGCTGGACCACACACTGCACAACAGACAGTTACCAAATTAGAAGAGCTTCAATTGGATGTCTAAGACATCCACCGTACTCCCCAGACCTTGCTCCAACAGATAACCTTTTTTTTTTAAATTTGGATAATTTCCTCCAAAGGAAAAAATTCAACTCCGATGGGGCAGTCCAAAGCGCCTTCAAAGATTTTATTGATTTCCGTCCAAATGTTTTTTTTAGTAAAGGGATCAATGAATTACCTATGAGATGGCAAAAGTGCATAAATAGCAATAGGTTACACCCTTACAAAACGCCAAATTAATATGTAAGGGCCTAATATTAACAATAGATAATATCGGCCTGAGCTGATATTGAGTGGAAGAGTACATATAAACTATAACCAGCTTTAAAAAAATACATTTACATTACTATAACTACACTTTTTTAGGTCTAGATTTTATTCGATTAGTATATTTAGTTTAGAATATGTAGTTTTTTTTATTAAAGTTAATTATTAGTTATGAGTTTTGTTGTTTTAAGATGTTGAGAAAATAAAACAGATTATATATTTATTTGCTGAGTAAGGTGCATTTTGGTGTTACAATAATTTCAGGCCGCTTCTCCATCACCACTGCAGGTAGCCAATGATCAATAAAATGAATATGCTACAGCAGGAAGGGGGGTGATGGGGGAATCATACAAATACTACCAACATACATGGTATGGCCGCGCACCAATCGCGGAGAGAGCTCGACATCGATCCTGTGCCGCGCAGCTCCCGCCGCGTCTAGCTAGCGCCTCCTGGGTAGAACAGCGCAACTTAATAGTTTTCAAATTAATAATTATTTTAAATTTATTTTTAAACATCTTACATATGTAAACAAACACCTGTCTCCCACTGTGGTAGGCAAAGGCTAGAAGTTGCCAAATGTTACGATTCAAACCTATCTACTTCCTTCGCTTCTTCAACTGTCATCAATCGTTTCATGCATGCACATCGGTTGCAGAGACTCCTTAGTTGGTCATTTGTTAAAGGTCGCCTGATGCAGTCAATTTGATCTCGCCAAACGGCGAGGACCCAACACCAAAGGGACAATAACCCCCTGGAGTAAGTGCCCGGGAGAAAGGCCATGCCTAAATCCGAATTCCTTATTGTATTGTTGAAACAACATCGCACCGATAAGAGGCAAGACGACGTGTAACTGGAGAACTGGGAATTGACCACAAAATGGTTTTGGCACATTTGAAAAAAGCTGGCTACACAAAAAAGCTCGATATTTGGGTGGCTCGAACCGTGTACTTATTTGTGATTCTTTATTACGACGTAAAGAAACCGAACCATTTTTGGAAAAGCTGATGACTGTGCAGATAAGTGGATCACGTGGAGCACGTACGACAAGAACGTGGAAATGATCATGGTCAAAGACGGGTCAGGCTTCACAGACTGTGGCGAAACCCGGATTAACTCGCAACAAGGTGATGCTGTGTGTATGGTGGGATTGGAAGG
>DWIW01000175.1:0-10436 GCA_018248535.1 Hovala pardalina | reverse complement strand
TACTAAATTTGCACAACGAGATTAAATGCAGAGCACGTTCATCGCCACGGTAGTAATGCAAGCGATCACCTGCCGTCTGGCGCACGCCTTATTATATCAACCAGCACACCTTCGTCTCGTTGCCCTTTGCAAGGTTCTGGGTTTGACTTCCAGGTCGTGCTCACCACTGATTACTACCTACTTACATGGGATCTGTAGCAGGATCAAAATCATTTAGACGTGAGCATTCCTGTTAAAAATATATATATGAAATCATCATCGCAAGCCATAAAAATCTTCGCCGATGAATTCTCATTGAATGAAATTAAAATAAAAAATTAAACAACAGAACTGTAGAGTTATCTTGTTAATCAGTTTGAATTATGACAAATGATGGTGGCGAAACAAAGTAGTGAAAGTTAAAAGCTGTTTAATTATCCATCAATCATGTCATTGAAGACGATAAGAATAAATAAACTTAATCCTATATACTGCGATGGAAAGAGGACACGAAAACAAGTCATTTATCAAATGTCCGTTTGAGGGCTCCTTAATTGATTTACGGCTATGGTTTAACACTTTAAATTTGGAATGTCAAATAAAACATGGCGATGACAGCGCGCGCAGTATTTTTATGGCGGGGATTTTTAGCTGTCACTTTCGTATTGTCTGAAGTGATAAACATTAAATTAAAATGGGATTCTTTAGCTGCAGATTCTTAAATTTAGTACAATTAAAAATGAATTATTTAATTAACATGGCGGGTGACAGCACCCGATATTTTTATAGTGGGTTTTTTAAGCTGCCAGTATCATATTTCTGCCAGTGTCATGTGTTGTTAATAGGAAATGTTAGTATTATTTGAGAATCGCTGTATGGGATTCCTTTTCAACCCATTAGCCACTACGTACGATCTAATAAATATATATTGACTTTTGATTGACAAAATTTCCTACCGCAAAACTAAAACAGAACAATTTTTAATATTTAATTCAATTATTTATTATAATTTCAAGTCAACACGTGACTTGAATTAGTAAATTTCTAGCATCACTAGAATTGTATCTACTTATAGGGAACCCTCTGCTCACGTCAGATTTACGCAAGGCCAGAATTTTTTATCTGAACATCATCGACTGATTTGGGTTCGAATCATTGGCAGTCTGATATTTAAATGAGATCAAGCACCCTTTGCAGGGCGAAACATTGGAATCGATTTTATTATATTTAATATATTATAATTATTTTTATGTTCTTTATGGATTTTTTAACACACTTGCCTTTTACATTGTGCAAGTCTTTTTAAACATGGTTTTGTATTATTTGTAGTATTAATGTACCTATCTCAACAGGTTGGTTAATGACAGGACAAATTGGTAATGGATGTTTCTTGTCGAATTCTAATATTTCAGATTTAGTTATTTCCACATAGTTCACAATAGCCTGTGGGTGTACTCGAAATTTCAATGGACGAACTGTAGGCAAAGATGACAAATGATGGGTCTCCGTTACGCAGACCAATCGTTAATTTAAGCATTTCGGTATGTTACTAATGGACAGATACCTAGGTGTCTTGGAAATAACCAATGTCTATTGGTTTATATGATTTTTGATGACGTAACTGCCAAGCAATTATATTAATTACATCAGATATTTGTTATAGCTTGTTTTGCGGACCGATCTAAAATGATTATGACGAGATACGTATCTGTCCCTGGTTCATTGCTTTCTGATATCTGAAGTGGTGGGAAACGCGGGTGCACAGATAACACAAAATTCGATGAGCTAGCAATAAGCAATCGTACGTCAAAAGAAGTTACCGAATAATTCATTACACTCGAAATAGTTGAAATTGGTAATGGGCTTATGTCAAAGATAATGATGATATCAAAATTACTTATCTGTGCTTAGCCTTCTGACATGTGAAGTGGCGGGAAACGCGCGTGCACAGATTACACAGATACATGAGCTAGCAATAAAAAATCGGACGTCAAAAGAAGTTGCCGAACAATTCATTGCACTCGAAATAGTTGGAATTCTGAATCGGTTCAAGCTTCGATTCCGACGTAAGATCCTAAAATACACCAGATGAGTAGTGTGCAGACGAGATATTGCATTGCGATATGATTGAGAGTTTCGGGAAAATCGACGCAGACAGACGACATCCTCCTGTCAACAATGGTGGCTTGATACAAAGACTTTCGAATAGAGGGAGAGCTCACGAGGGTATTTTACGCTGCCGAAGCTGCAGGCAATAGCTAGTACTAGTAGGCAATGGTTGGTACTTAAATGAAATAACAGCCCAATCATTCCATTCTATGTTAGGAACAGACAAACTGACAGACTGACAGAAAGACCAAACATGCCTAGAGGCATCAAATATGTTTTGTAATTATATGTTCCGTGTACTTGGCAGACTCTGAGTAGATCAGGCCATTGTATAATATTTATGGTAAATGCGCATTCGGGTAGTATTTATCATGGGGGTGCTCTGTCGTGTGGGAGCCGATGCGATGCGACGCCTGAAGCTTGAAGCTTTTGAAGTATACAGTATGTATGTGGAAAGTAAGATTATTTTTAATGGACCTTTGCTGTTGGTATTTAGCGTCATATAACGGGTAAAGACTAAGAAATTATTTACTGTTTACATACATATAACTTATTTTCTACCTACATACCTATATACATCTACTCAGATCCCAATGGAGTTTGCAAATGTCGAAGTTTAACTGTCATCAATCGTTTCGTACACGCTCGTCGGTTACGGATACCCGATCGACGCTTTCTCACCAAATCGGTTGCGACTTATAATCGCAAAGTCTACAGTCTGCACAGACTGACCACAAACATTCCCGCCTCACCTTCATAATGGAACTTCGATCACGAGCACGTTTAAATATAGAATGCCAAACAACGCGTGCAACATACCCGTTAACAATGTGCTTGAAAAATTGCTAAGACGATTATTTTTAGAACCGCTAAACAGAAAATAGCTGCTACTATACTATACTTAGGCCACCTGATTAGGTAAGTGGTAAAATTTTTCGAATGGACAGAGAGACCTCCAACACACCACGAGAGAGGCCACACCATCCAAAATTTTATTTATTTTATATTTATATATTTATATTATTTTATAAATTTTAGCAATAGATGACTCTTATGAAATTATTATTGGACTTGTGCTTTAAAATAAAATTCAAATACCAGTACCATTTATAAGTAATATTTCATTATGTAATTTATACTTATCATAATATTACCACAATAATCATCTTCTATTATCTTTCATCTGAATTTAAATGCTACGCATGCATCAAATAGCTCGATTGACCTGAATTTGAATTAGGTTCAGTTACAAACTGGATATCGCACACATTATATGTGCACTCAGCACGCAATATCATCAGCAACGACACTATCCTAAAATTGACTACTACTTCCAAATGCTACCAAGCCGTCCACTGTGTGCGCGACCTTGGCAATGATCATTTGCATAATTAGTTGCGTTGTTATTATTATTATACTCGTTATGTGCGGTTAAACACAAAAAAAATATACTTATTATTCAATATTCAAAATGTAATCTAACCGATGAGTAACCGCTTAACATCAGTTTGCTATTTTGAGATTTCTATTCGTGGCCCGTGCTATGTTTACGTTACGCGATGCCGAACGAAATAATCTCGCAACGTACACAAACCGATCGAGCATTCGTACATAATATGAGCTCAAGGATATAACTCGAATACATTGGGGGCCGAGCGCGCGTTTAACACAAACATTTCAGGTGAATCGATAGCACTCGATAGGTGTGTTGTGGAGGAAAGCCTAATCGGCATCAAGGTGACTGCGCCGAGCGCGGCACGACGCCTATACCTATACCTACCTACATACACCACAATAGTCTATTATAAGCGTGTGCCTTCATGCAAATGTTCATGGCACTGTTGTACGAGAGCGGGCGAATTCTATATCAAATATAATGTTATATCAATCACATACCTGTGCGTTTTGTGAACTACATTTTCTACAAGTTACCGAGCACAGCCAATGTTATGGATAGGATGAATGATATGAACTCACCATCTTGAAATCGGGCACTCGCTGAGTTTCAACTAGTATCTCCCCAGCGCTCACCTGTGAACACGCGATCATAGCGCTCATGTTAAGCGTACTTAAAAGCCCCGCTGGGCAATGGTAGTAACATGAGAATATTTATATATTTTTATATATAATTTTGATCGCAACACGCGTTTTTTTATTAACACGTACCTACCAACTATGACATAAAAAGGCATTTTATCAAAGCATGTAGTTCTCTTATCAGTAGGTAATTCTTATCAATGTCGTTTTTTTTTAAATAAACTTGCAATGTGTCCTACATGCCGTTACTAAACAGCAAATCAATAATAAGTGTTATGTTGAAACGTAAAACAACTCGGGTAATAAGCGCATTCACGTCTGACTGCGTTCAGACAGGCATAGAGAGAGAGGCGAGAGAACACTAATCTGTTTGTACTAGCTAGCCTGATTGATATGTTACAAACGCACGTTTGCCGTCGAACTATTTATGTCTGTCCGCCATCTTGTCATCGAATGACAAAATGGGTAGATTTCGTCGTGGTTATGAACAGAACGCGGAATGTAAAAGGTACAGTAAAGTAAACGAGTAAATCTTAACTAAGCGACATGTTTCAATAGGCGAACACGACTTACTCGAAATGAAGAGATATTTAGCGCTCAAAACCGTGCCGGTGAGTAACTAATGGGACGTGAAGACGTGATCGATAAAGTAGATCAATTCAATGACCAATGGCACAAAACAACAGAGTATAAAACTGATGCCCCGGCGCGGCAAAACGACGCGTCACCAGGGCGACAGCGGGGCCCGGGGAAGGTGGCCGGGAGGGGGGAGCGGACGGAGGCGAGACACATAATGGAATTACATATCTACCACATCACTTACTTGGCCGAGACCACAATGTAAGCGTATAAATATGTACACAAGCGCATCACCAGCGGCCGCTCAGGTGGTACACTGGAGCCGCGGCATATCGGAGATCACGTGATTAGCTCGATGCGATCCACCTCTATCCGCCTTTCAACACCGACAGATTAAAACGTATTCTCGCTTTCTTCGCTGTTCAATCAACGCTCTCAAAACGCAATAATGTGCAAATATCAATCGCGCTCAGTTGTACAGACGAATTTAGACCAACCTTTATGTTCTAATGAGAAGTAGGTACTTACATATATTATTTTAGTAAAACTATTATAGTGACTTGAGATAATTAGTATGTTGATTTCTTAATTGACCTAATATAAAACGATAATGAATCGTGATTGATAAACCCTGACCGCATCTCTCCTCATACATCCCATAAACGACAAAACATCAATAAGTCGTATCAACATTAAATATTCAAATGCTCACCGCCATGTTGTTTGTTACTACCAAACGAAGACTCACGTTTCCATTAATTGAAACGGCGACGGTCGGCGCGCGGTGACGGAGCTTCTATAAAGCTGGCGTAAAGATTTGCTTTTATGTTTTTTAAAGGTTAATTATTTAACCATCAACTATAGACTATAAACATATTTACAGTTTTATTTTTTCGAAGGTATAGACAGCGTATGTTATTCAGATTTTACCAGTAATGTTTAAGTCCTATGTCCCATTGCATTGAACGGCAATTTAAGTTAGAAACCCCAATAGTTATTACCAGACCTGGAGATCGAATCCATCCTCCATTTTAATCAGAACCGATATAAAAATCCTTTTCGTTTATAAAGGTGGAAAATCCTTATTGTCAAGGAAGATTATGTTCAACCCGATCATAGCTCACGAAATCAAAATCTCCGAGGATTTTGTGCCTTCAGGCATCTCGGCCTGAGAATCCAATCAAATCAATTGAAACAAGACTCGGATACAAATTTACGGTACTAAAATACGGCGAAAATAACCGTCTGTACTGCGACGGAATCCGAATGTCCAAAAATAACTGAATTCATGTTATATTGTGTCCATACTTAGCATTCGCATTTGAGCAGCGTGGAGGCCTCCTCAGTTATGGAGGAGACCCGTGCCCTACAGTGGGCACGGGTGGTGGGATAAGTTGCGGCCAATTCTCATCATTCAAAGCTTCATACCATTCCATTTCAAAACAAACGGTTATAATGACCATTACCTTTTTAAAACTTCCATTTCCTATTGCACAACGCAAGTGTTTGAAAAATTTCAATATTTCGCCCCCGCATTAATCCGTATCTAATAATATCAATCGACACCTACGTATCATTGTGTCGTAATAGATACAGAGAATGAATACAAATTGGAATGATAGACAAATTCTCATCGACCATCGACGGTGACGGGCAATTACGCCGCTCTTTGTGATCTTTTGCCGTTATCGAATGCAGATTAAACAGATTTCGATTTAGAAGCAACGTTTATTACCTATAGTTTTTATTTGGTAATGTTAATTTATTTTTGAGGTTGCTCATTTAAAAATGTTCAAGATTAACATTATTTTAAAGAAATGGCATGGTAAAGTTGACTTTATGTTAACATATGCTGATAATAATAGAATTCTGAGATTTTGTTGGGATTATTGAGAAATTCTAAAAACGCGCTAAGGAAATCTGTTGTGTTGTCCGTGTACATAGGCGAATGAGACCACATACATCATAGTAAAAAGATTATTTATTTGTTTATATAGTAACATGAGCCAATTCCTTTAATGCAATGCTTTAAACATGAGCTCGTAAATTACCGTATTTCGCCATTCCATTCGCCACTCGCATCAAAACCGTCGAACATTGACTGCAGGGCGCCACAAAGGTGACCCCCGCACTCTGCATCAAAGCAACTCCTACTTTTATTTTGAAGGGGGCGACAACCGTTATTTAACGAGCGCTAGTCTGTTTCTGGGGTTCCTGAGATGGAAAATAGGACCTTTGGGAAGCCACGTTTGAGGTGAAGAGTGTCGATAAGGAACTTATGAAATCCACTACTGCCGCCCATCATATCGGTGGTAAGCCAAGACCATTTCCATCTTTGTGTATACATTTGTATTTTATTACAATTAATAAAGATTTTTATCCGCCGTCCAAAATACCGTGGGTTGAGGGATCGAGGCTGATCTGCGCAAGCTACAAGCCGGAAACGGCGCAGAACATGGAAGAATGGCATAGTCTCATGTCGGAGGCTAAGGCCCACTTTGGGTCGCTGCGTCAGCGGAGTAAGTAAGTATAGTATTAATAAAGATAAGCTGTCTGGATATTGGATTGGATGTTATATAGATGGTCCTGTATACGGAACTGTAAGTTGGTAAAAACGAATTTAACTTGACCAATGGTTTTGTACAAAAAATTGCCAGCAGGTGTTTTTTTTGCGGTTACAGCGCGTTATTTAGAAGTTGTTTCTTTACTTTTGGAAGTGCATTTGGTTATAATGTAGCTACCAATCCTATGGAGTCCTCGCAATCCTAGGAGTGCGATTCACAAAGCACTAATTATTCTAAAAAGTACAGTTGATATGAATAATTTCAAGTGGTAAATGCTCCATAAATATCCAACTGACTTAAATTACTTAATTTCTAATAAAAGTCTTTAATATTTCGTATTTACTTGAAGATATAAACTTTTTCTATATTAAGTACCGAAACTTTTTCTATGCTATATCTCTCTAATTGGTTTATTGTTAAGAGGATGACAAAAATAATTTTTTTTCTTTGTCTTGAGAGAGCTTATTGAAACTATAAGCGGGTAAAACCGTAGGCTAAGTTAATTGTTTTGCGGACGTCACGCAAAACAAGTAATAACTATTAACATAACGAGTTAGTCACTAATGATTCGATTACTACAACAAAATGTCATTATCCTCAGCATTCTCCATTTTGGTTAACTGAATGTCCGTAGCATGTGCTTTAAACGTTTTAATGAACACGAAAGTACAACTCTTTGTTGCCTACCTAATTAGGTTAACGGTAACATTCCTTACAAGAGGACGACGTTATTGAAGCACAAAGCGGGGAGAAAAAGACATTCTTTCCTTCGAGCTTGTAAAGCCTTTCATACAACACTATCACGAGAACGGATCGGAACTGTACGATAAATTTATGAATGGATAAAACGTCCCTTTTGTTTTGGCCGCCCACGGTGGGCTGAAATGTGTGGCACTTGTTACTGTGACGACGAACAAGCGAGAAATAAGAGTTCTAGACTAAAGTTCTAACTGCTAAGCTAGAGGTTCAGGGTTCAATCCCCGGAACGAGTAAAACGTAAGGCTTTTTTCACCTTGAAATACCCGGTAGAACTTCGAAGTCTGATTTGTGCTCAGTATATTGGAAATGGCTTATACTTATACATGGGACTTCAACATCACCGGTGAATAGTAGATGCATAACATTCATATACACGTCAGGCTTGAGCTTAATGTGTATATATTTTGATATTATGAGTGGTAGGTTTCGCTGTCAAATTTGATACATTTTTCGATGGATGAACCATTTAACAACTCATGAACCTTTTTATTCGCATGTTGGCAGTTATTTATCGGCATATATCTTAAAATATTCGCTTGCGATGCAACCTGTGTTGTCATTAATGAAGTACCCACTCGCATTGTTGTTGGATAGTAATAATGGGTCGCCTTTAAACGGTCGGAACACTCGCTCGAAGACATTCTTGAGACAATAACATCTCCAGCCTTTATTTTTATTGTGATCTGCTTTGAATTGAAGTGGCTGTCTGAGGAACTTAATTATTTACATATTTAATTGTAGGCAGAGGTAACGGAGTTCATGAGTTTCTTAACATTTGTAGTTTAACCAGTACAATGTTAACTGATGTAACGGCGTAGGGAGACATTGTGTGGAAATCTGTATGAATTAAGTCCTTACATAGGCGGTCCTTACAATAGTTATTTCTATGCTTGTCCTTAAGGATATTAAGTTGGTTTTTTCATTATTCGAATTTTCTGCGACGCTATAAAGGCCAATAGGGCCAACAACTATTATTCGAAATAAAGAATTATCGTCACATATAGTGTAACCATTCTAATTATTTTAATTCCCACGAAAATTGTTAGTCTTACATATGTTAACTGTGAAATGATACTTACGTTAGAATATATCACAATTCTTAATTTATCTCAAAAGTCCTAAAGTCCTTAGATCCTAAATACTGAGAGCAGTCACAATTTTTTTTACCAAATATGCCTTCTTATTTGTGAGGATAGACTTCCCTCTCCCCAGGTGCTATTGAATTGCAGCTAAACAATTTTAAAAATCAGAAGAAGAAATAAAATACGCATTAATTGGAAAACGCATCGAGACCCACTGAAAAAGCACTTGTATTATAAACGTAGGGACCCGCCCTATATTCGCATCATACCTTCACAAACAACAAAGCGGAGAAAAACCCACCCACGCGAGTTTCCACGCGAGATAATCCTGTAGCTCAGGGGCGATAGTAACTTACGAGACGACCTACAACTCTAGTGCTCCCGCGACTCATTAGGGACCCCGTTGTACGAGCCCTGAGGGGCCTCTGCCCCAAGCAAAGGGGTTCTTCAGCGCTCGAGAGGCATCCGTGATGCTGTCCTTACGCTAGCTGCGCCACAGTATAAAATAACCCGAACAGGCGAATGAGCGGACCGGTAAAACGAGAAATGTTTTCTACCGAATTAAAGTAAACTGTGATTGTTTAAGCACTCGTGTGTTTTGTTTGTGAAATAGCAACTGTTGTTATAGTGATAAGGTTGGTTATTCCGTGCGCGGTAATGAGGTAACTCAAGAACGTTATATGGCTTGAATTCTCTGCGAAATGTATATCAGACTTTGCAGTCTCTGTTAATTTCAAATTGTCTTAATTTGTTTTGTCGGTCGCTCGCATTTGTTTCCCGGCCTTTACGGCTGTCTCTATTTATTTCATTCGCTATAACCTCTGTTTGTTTTCAGTCGCCTTAAGAACTCCTAAGTAAGTTCTGCTTTATGTAAGATAATTTACGCTGTGCTTGTTTGAAGAATAGGGTGTTAATTACTATTTTCGAGTTTATCCACGTCATGGTAGTAGATCAGAATGCACCAACAATAACATAACTCAAGCTTGTTTTTTCGAAGGTGTAGACAGAAGTAGCGACCCACTTTTTACCAGTTATATTCAGTCCTTATGTACTAGGCGCAATATATTTCAAGTAATATAAAAAAGGTGATCCATATATGTATTGAATAATAAATACAATTACTTAACTACAAAACCCACCGTAAAATTGTCGCGAGTAAATGTGAGCTTACCGTGTGTTAATCGCTTAATCCTTATCAACGAACGGTACACCGTTTCGCTTTTAACAGAACTTATTGTGCTTGAAGTTTTTTTTACAACTGGCCAGGTTTAATGCACGGTCTGAATTGCAAGGCAATATAATTTGTATCCTATTTTTAATACTGATA
>DWIW01000174.1:0-10449 GCA_018248535.1 Hovala pardalina | reverse complement strand
CGACCCATGTTGTCCCACTGTGGGCTCGGGTCTACTCAGAATTAGAGGGATTTAGGCCTTAGTCCACCACGCTGGCCAACGTTGGCGGACTACCAACAGTATTCACTCGTATTTCTATAGGTATAGTATAATAACTGAATGTCCCAGTTCCCATGTATGGTTTTATTTAGCGCTTGTCACTATCATTGGCGACAGCGGACGGGTAAACCTGCATGCTCGTTTTCTACCTTAATCTATTATAGTATAAATTATAAGGTGTTATAACATTCATCAGCCTAAACCTTCGAAGGTGAAAGCGGCACAAAAAGTTAGTATTAGGATGCTCCAAATGAGAGCCAACCGACATTACGCATTGCAATGCAAACGTTTACATGTATCATGACTCATACACTCTAATCATACTTACAACAAGAATATGAAAAAAGGACAAGAAAAACAAACTTCCAGCCAGTGAAGTGGCGAGTGCATGCTGCGTGTTATATCATCAGTGAAGAGGTTTCACTTTGTTGTTAAACAAAATTACTTACGCAACTAGCTGCTCAGTATCTGCGAATCGAGGTCCCACTTCCTCAATACCCTATAAAATATAGCTAACAAAGACTTGCCTATGTACGCTAATGTCGATAATGAGAAAAATAACATGCACTCCGAGAACGTACGTGCCTCCGGCGAGATGACACACGACTCATCATGCGGTTTGGCGGAAGTATAAAAACATATTTTTCGCAAAACTTTGCAAAGTTACTTAAAATAAAAATTTAAATAAATACATAATATAATTTTACAATATAATATAGATAGAAACGTAATGAAAAGAAGCCGCATTCGGCATTAATTTGTAATTCTTGGTAAACTAAGGCCGCTGGTTTTCATGACGAACCTAACTTTTACAAAATTTAACTAAAAATGCAATGGGTACCTTTGAAAAAAAAATGTTTTAGATTATGTCGAAGGAATCGTAAGTCTATGTATTTTCACTTTTGCCCAGACGAAATAAATAAGTAACACTTTTTCCTCATTCACATCCAAGTCGGTTCGTCGCCTTGGCGATGTTAAGTTACTTAACACACGAAACGACAGTGTGAGTACTTAAGCGTTCCACCGAATTAACAAATCAGTCACTGTCCATCTGTAGATACAGGCGTTTATAACGGCGCGGTCAGGGGGTCATCGACTGACTCCCAATTGAATCTCTATGACATCAGCTTCACTACTTAGGATTACAAAATGCTTACTCTCGCTCACGTAACACGACAATCTGAGTTAGGCTTTACGGCAATGTTTCGATCGATTTTGTAACGGCGCGTCACAATAACCTGTCATAGTTCACGTACGATCTGTCGGACTGCAGATTGCTTTTTCTTTACTAGTAATGTAAGGGTAGCTGTCGCAATAAGGACAGCAATGATACCATTGATTAATAAATGGTTAAGTAATACATAGCTGTTTACATAGCGACTGGGGTAATACTTGTCTGTAATTGAGCATGAAAGTTCTCGACAGAATCTAGTCAATTTGAGTCGCCAATGATCCGCCAGAAGCACTGACCTAATCTGAACTGTTTATTCTCGAATGTCTCCAGAAGGATGTAACTATTTTGATGAAATTTTCACCAATACAACGCGTACCTATGGTGCGTTTAATTATAGTACCATACTGATTGGACCCAACCTATTGGCACCCTATAGAAGAGATCAGTTTCTATCACAGCTAAGGCGTAAATCATATTGCACCGCGCTATCCCAGAGCGCTTGGGCGACAATTCAGGAATTTAGTTAGTTTTTTTAAACAAATACAGACTATGACAGTTTTCCTAGCCTAAGGCATGGAAGTTATAAGCAACACAATCATAGAACTTAAAAAGTAATCAATCCATTCTCTTTGGCAATGGTTACAAATTGTGTCTTCAATGACTCGTAAAATCTCATAGTTATCTCGAAACATCTATAGGGTTGCCAAAACATGTCCTACTATACTACTTCATCGGTGCAGTGGTCAGCGGGTTGAGAAACGATATTGGCTAACCTTAAAGTCGAAATTTTATAAATAAAACTTATTTAAGGTTAATTCAGAAATCAATTAATTGTTCAGATGATAACAAATCTCATTTTAAAAGTACCAGCTGCGCTAGCCCTTTCTAAGCGTAGTCTGCCACCATAGTGCGCGTTTACTTTCAAACTTGTTATTAACTTAACTATGTTTACGTAGCCCTCAATGATTATGTTTAATAAAACACTTTGTTGCATTTTCTATGTTCATAATTTCCTATCGTTCTTACTGACGACTTGCAACTTAGCTTGTGCAAAAGGATGATTAAGACGACGTTTCCCTGCACCGTTCTTTGGAAACTGACAGATCAACATTGAGACAGTTAACAAAAACTTGAAAACGAAACGAAAACTTTATATGTAGATTGAAGTATATTTTTCATATAGGTACGTTTTTTTTGACCTGATATTTCAGATTTAAGAAGAAAACGAACTATGGGCTAAAACCTTTTAATGATTCAAATCGATCCTATTTTTCCAATGAAATTTCAAGTACTAGAAACATTAGAAATCTTACGCGACACGACTTTCTCGCATTTTATTGCCACGCACATTTCCTTCTAAGTTTTTCTCAACACGCCTAATCTTGCTTAACTTCAACATCAAGCCTTGTGATACAAATACAAACCGCAGGGCTTTCAACTCCTCTTCGCTTTCATTTATGCCATAATAATTATTATTTCTACTCTCAACCTGACCGCCGAGAGCCAGCCTGTTTGCTCAGCGGCGCTGTGTAGGCAGATTTGTCTCACAATCGTGAGACAAGCTTCCATATTTATTTATCCAGTGCCAAGTGAATTACCGGTTTCTCACGAGTGGGCAGCTACCGGTTCGTATTCGTATGTAAATTTGGATAGAATCTATTACTGTCACGTTACCCCAAAGTTCTAGTTCCACTGAACAATGCATAAACAAAAAAGATAATATTAATATCTTACGCTTCAGTATCAACCAGAATCCTTATTTGCATTTTACATATTTAAAATAATAAAATTTGTTCGTGGCTTTATATATGTATATATCATACACCATAATCGTTATGTAATACACAATAATCTTTCTCATCAGTGTCATCTATTAGCAATATAGTGTGTTCTTGAATAGTGTATACATTCTAATAGAGGTAGAAAGAAGTTGTTACATTTTATAGAATCATTCGTGATAAACTCCGTTAAAGATACAGAGCAACCTTGAACGTAGTGGTTTGTTCCGGGTAGCCCAGACCGGTTGCTGCGTCTGCTAGAGCTGCATTGCTCCTACTGGTAGGTATTCCCGATAAGCACTTTTCATTTAAAAAATAAAACAGGCCAAGTGCATGGCCGGTCGCGCTAAGGATAGAATTCAGTAGTGTCAGAAAATTGCGTTGTAAGTTTTTTCTTGTTTTTAAAAATGGATACTAACGCAAGATACTAATTATATGATCGCAAGACATTGTGAACATACTTGTATACCAGTTTGCCTGGGGCTATAGCACCGTCCACACCATTTTCTGCTGTGTAATAATAATATTGTTTTCTATAAATAAATAATTGTTTTCCGGTTGAAAGATGTTGCCAGCCATTACTTACAAGAGGCGAGTACCACAGTTCTCCAAGGGCGTCACACATATGTGACAATTCTGTGCGGGAACTACTAACAATTAGGTACTAAATGATGTAATAATTACTAGAAACCTACTAACAAGACTGACATTCTCCGCTCTTGAAGTCCTTATAATAATGTATAGTGGACCATCTAATATTGTAATACACCTATCTACATCTACATTTTTTACTGACAGTATTACATACAACACTCCACTTTCCCTTGTCCTGTGTTAAGATCTTAAATTTTCATTCTTTAAAATAATTCATTCTATTTGTGGAAAAAAAAACATATTGAAATGGCCTTATTAAATGTCTGTAACAATATTAGACATTTATTTTATAATCATCACTTTTTTAATTAATAACATGCAAAGAGGAACATTAATAAAAATAAGTAAATTCCAGAGTATTCTTAACTCTTGACAGTGTCATCTGTAAGGCTTTATATTAAAAGAACAGGTTTCGGAAGGAATATTATAATATTCCTTTCCAAAACTACATGACTCCACTCTGAATATAGGCATGTTGGAAACATCTACATAAGCATCTATCGTCCAATCTGTGGCCATAATAAACTGTTGCAAAACTTTCTAAATTCAGGGTCACGAAATCACGAAGGCATCTCGTGCGTGCGTTCATATTATTGTTGTACAAAATAAATTATCAGTTTTACATATTTCAAGATTGTAATTTAGTGTTCCTGTTCATTCATTCATTGCGGTTGTTATTCAGCCTGAAACGTCAAAGTATTGTTTACATTCATGTGCTCATCAAATCAATTCACAATGTTGTGATAACAAGGGAGAAAGAACGTATTTTTGGGATCAGGTAGTGGGTGTTGTTTGGTTCAATTGAATCAATGTATATTTTTTATAAAGATGACATGATCTATTTGTGTCAAATGTGACTGAAATTTTAAACAAAATCATCATATATATATATATCTAATCATAACTAACTAAGTCACTACTGACAATTACTAAAATGTATTTATGTTTATTGACAGTAGAGTAGATGCAACTAACTACAAATGTTAATACAAGTTCATCTTATTTTTACTGTTTGAAAGGTAGGTGTAGCAATAAAGATCCAAAATTCTAAAATACTTTATTTCGTTTCTGCAATATTTAACATGAATCAAACTGACTAAGGCAATCTCGTGAATAATTCATGAAATTATTAAGTGATTATAACAATGTCCGTAAGCATCAAGCGTACTATGTTATATATTAACATCACATTAATATTACTCTTAGCTGCATAATAGCATTTTCTTTGGAATAATAAAACTACTTTCATCAATCGTAGTAATACGATATCTGACCTTAGATTAACATGCAAATTCAATATGTTAAAATTAACAAATAATGTTATATAAATCAGACATTCCTAATCTGCCGCATGCATAGCTGTGGCATCATCAATATTTGCGACATCTGCCGTTGTTTCAGGAGCATTGGCATTATTTGATACAACTTCGGTGCATTCAGTGCTAGATTCACCTTCAGGTGGATTTATCGGCAGATCTGGTACTTCTATAGATATTGTTTCATTGTCACTCTCTCTTACTGCCTCCGGTACTTTATTAACTTCTAAAGGCTTAAAAAGTTCTTGAAGCGAAGAACCTTTCTTTTCGGTAGGAATGATTCTATTAAGATACACTAAGATATCAGAAAGTGAAATGATTCCTATAAGTTTATCGTCTCTATTGACTAATAACAATCGATGACTTTCAGTTCTCACTATAACTTCTAAGGCCTCGTATAAAGTAATATTTGTTCGACACTTTTGTAACTTTTCTTCCCAGTCTTTCTTTTTATTTCTTACCTCGCCGATAGTTAATGACAAATTTAAATATAATTTTTCACTTACTAAATTCAAAACTTCGTACTTTGGGTAAACGTCAATTAATATTCCATTCTCATCTAAAACTGGTAAGGCTGATATATCTTTTTCCAACATTATTTGAAATGCCTCTTTAATACTCGTATTATCTGTTACTGACATAATCTCATCATAAGTACCAATTTTTAAGTCAGATAAATTTTTGTGGAAAAATGTTAGTTCTGGGAATTCGTTAAGGTACACGAAGAGAAACCTTAAAATTCGTTTGTGAGACAATATGTAAAGTACATCGCCACTCGTTGGATCGATCACAAGCAAGCGATGAACACGATTTTTGTTCAGTAAATTTATAGCTTCGTGCAAAGATTGATTAGGGCCCACACTGCAAAACGGTTTACGGCTGGACCTTAAAATTTTCTTCCAATTATGAAGGGTGTGTTTTTCTAAGTCTTCCATAGGCAAATTTTCTTGTTCCATATAAAGAAGAATTTTAATAAAATCTGTCACAGTTATCATGCCAACAAATGTTTTTTTAGTGGAATCCCAAAGTGGGGCTGATCTTATTCCATGAGACACTAATGTCGGAAAGGCTTTCTTGACCAAATAATGAGTGTCAAATATTATTACCTTGGCTGATTTAGGCAAAATTTCACAACATTTGTGGTACTTAAAAAAGTTCAACAACAGTCTCGTTTTATCTCTTCCGCCTACAGAAATTTGTACTATCGATAAATAAGGATCATATTTTGGAAGTCCCCGTATTTCCCTAAACACCTGCTTAGCCTGTGTGGGGTCTAGGGATGCGTAGGAATTTTTATGATACGTGGGTGACGTAGTCCCTATTGATGACCGTCGAATTTGTTTGGCATTTTTCTTTTTAGTGGTTTCTGCTGGGTTTTGATTCGACTCCGAATGAGGTTTATTCCTAAATATATCCATAACCCTGGTGATAGGGCTGGACTTTCGAGACGACACTCCCGTTACTGTATAATAGTACTTCATATTGGAGTCCTTTGATTCTGCAGTCTTCGGTTCTACTTTGGAGGACTCCGGTGCTTCGGCAGATTTAGTGGTGGCTCCTAAAGCCCCTTTGACATTTTGTATTATTGACTGATGCTTCTTAGAATCACTCTTTCTTCGTAAGCGAAAAATATCAAAAATGGAACTACGTGGAGTAGAAGACGTACCATGGAAAGTTTCATATTCTTTTTTATTTGTTGATGTAACGTCCCTTTCAACGCTTGATGATCTAGGCTCAGATGATTTATCTTTAAAGATTGATCGTATGTGAGGTCTGTGCGACTCAGCTCCTTGGGTGCCAAAATGAACAGTATGAACGTTACTTTGAGTTGGATGGTCTGATGGGATTTCTTGTTCTGCCGATGTTGATAAGTTTGTAACAACAAATCTTTTCCGTTCACCAACTACTGTTTGGTGATCTGTTTGTAATGCAGGATTATTTTTTTTCTTTTTATGCTTAAGTTTAGATTTACTTTGTTTAGTCGGTGACTCTGCAGGTAGACTCTCATTTTCTAAAATTGGATCCATTGTTATTGCAAAATTAACTAATCTTTATATTTCTGTTAAGAACCATAATCCGGGAAGGAAAAGACGGCACCTGCAATGGAAAAAGAAACACCATTATAATAGAGGCTTATACTGTGGTAAAATAAGAAAAAATACAATTCATACACAGGTTATGTTTAACAGGTAGAATTCCAAATCTTTTTCAAGCATGGGATACGTCAGGTTAGTAAAAATACCTTAATACATTTTACACTCACTAATAACTTCTAATGTCTAGTAAGTTTCATTGCGACCCATGTTGTCCCACTGCTGGGCTCGGGTCTCCTCTCAGGATGAGAGAGATTTAGGCCTTGTCCACGCTGGACAAGTGCGGATTGGGAGATTCACACACCTTAAATAACTCCTTTTTTTTGGAGTACTCTCAGACTTTACTAAGTTTAGTTACTACTTAAACTAAATTAAGGATACATTGAGTACATATGAGGTAACAGATATATATAATGATGAAACTTATTCCAAAAATACTAATAAAATATATTGATAGATAAAACATGACACAATACAGAGCAAAACCAGTACAGGTACAATGTAAAGAAAAAAATTGTTGGGTTTAATCATATATCATTGATATTATATAGCTTCTATTTTAGCATGTCACAAAACTATAAAACCAAGAGCTTTGTTATGTATGAATTACATTTTAATCGAGTAACCACACCTAAACATCAGCTGCCATCCGGTAGGTATGTCATTACACAAATTGTGTGCATATATGAAGCTCTTTCAGATGATGATTTTCACAGCAGTGTCAGTGAATTCAAAAGCTCTGCATAGAGTGGATAAAAAATTACAAGGTCAGTCGTTGCTAAGATACGGAATACCGCTGATACTATGCGTCAAATCAATGCAGCTTTCCTTGACACTGCACCACACATTATATTTATTACGCATCAATAATTACCTATGTAACTGTACGACTACATTCAGAAATTAACTTATTGTACATAGCCGAAAACATCACTATAACACCGCACTTGAAAACAAAGACTACCTATTAATACTTTAAAAAAACACTGGAGATCAATACATTGAAAATTCATATTATGATTCAGATTTTAACAGCGCAACGCAAACAAACCTGAAACAGATCGTACCTGAATTTCTCCTGCATCTCACTCTATTGTAACATAAGAATGTCGACATTTACTTAATGTACGTAACGAAACTAAAAACCGGAAATAAAATCAGAAACTACAGGAGTCGCCATGTTGTTTTAGACAGGGGAGGACTCAACGACATCTATTGACGGGTGCCACTAACTACTAACACAGGGTTCTCTTTAAGTTGTTACCATTCGTTGCCTTGTTTTTTAGTGAATTTAGATAGAGATTATTTTACTAAAAGTGTAGTCTAACGGCCACAAGATGTCACATGCTGGTGCATGGTGTACCATAGAGTATATATTTTTTTAAATTGTTATACATTCTTAAGCTTAACTTATTTCGCTTATATATCTCATAATAAATTAAGACCTAAAATAGAAATTAAGTTACTAGAAGATTTGTTGGAACTATTAAAATATTACATTTGTAATATATAGACTAGCAATAGCTAGAATAGCTGGACATCCTAGCACAGGTATTTACTTTTAAAAGATGTCCCAATAATGGAGTAACACATACGTAAAAATTTTGGTAACCAATAAATTATTTTTAATTGTATTTGTCAGTGCAAATATTGGCATTAACGTAGGTATACTTTCCTTAGACATTATTATGTACAATGTATAATATGTTTTGATTTATATTAAGTACCAGGATACGTAAGTAAAAAAAGTTTTTTTTTTTTAAATTATCTTGTAGGGATAATTTATATTAAGGTAAAATTATTTAATTAAGGTAAATTTATTTCATTTTATTAAGTGATTAAGAATGACAATATTGTTATCCAACGGAAAATGGTTAATTAATAACCCCGAAACTTGACTTTACAAATTTATGTTTTTCAAGTGAAAAGATATTTTGTTTATTTACACTAATATAAACACAACAGTGGACTAATCACTTTTATAATTTTATTACTTCTGACTTAACAACTAACCACGATATTCAAAAATAACCTAAAAATTAAGTTCTGACGTAAAAGCGCTTAACATAAATTTGCGTTATAAATTACACGTAAAAATTAATAATTATCACAGCAGTATTAACACGCACTGAAGCATATGTTGTTAGGCGGTCTAATTTTAGCCCGTTCAGGAGTTAAAACGCATGCGCCCAAATCGATGACGTAATAGAACGCCGCGAATCCGTGACGTCAGTTGACACAACTGTGGAGGCAGAATCAAACGGTGACGTAACAGGCGGAGACGGAGATAGGGGGACGACGATCAATACCTTGTTGTCGTTAATAATAATATGCGTTCAGTCCAGTGACGCTCGATTATCGCCAATATAGGAGAGGATGCGGCCTTTTAATAAGGTACGGTTCGGCAGCTCACGTGTGAGACTCCTTGCAATACATAGGTCAACCGTTTCATCAAAACGTTAATAAGTCGTGACATTCTAATGTTGAAACATGAATGATCTCCTTAACTGCTGAACCATAGGTGCCGTATCTTATCTAATTTATTTGAAAATTACACAAACTAAATTGACTTCTGCTGTCGGAATACGCTTTGATTCAATATGATTTAAATGGGCTATGCTAGATTTAATTTATTGACAGCCTACTTGTAGCTCACTATCTCAGCTGGCAACAACAACAAGAAAACAACAAGAAAAAAAATGCAAAAAGTATAACTTTTTCAGGCTTCGCTTAGACGCTATTAAGATTCGAATAAAAAAAACATTAAAAATTAAACATTAAAACGTTAAAATTAAAATTAAGTATATTTAAAAAATAATATTCGATTATTGTAGTTAGAACTGTGAGTACAACATTTAAATACTAATATTAGTTGGTTAGCTTCATTGTGCATTACCATCGAAAACTGAATTGACCAAAAGCTAAATGATGTAGTAGACAATTACGCCTACGTGATCATATGCTCCACTGGTGATTAAAGGGCCAACATATATTTAGATAAACGTGCCGATAACCTTTGAATAAACTCCAACTTCAGTGCAAATTTATTGTCTTAGTGGGTTTTTTTTTATTATTATTTTACACCACTACCAAATTCGATCAGTTTTTTTTTAATGAAAACAAAGCCGTGTTCAATTGTTGAGTTAAAATATTGATATTATTGTAAAAAATTAAACCTAGGCAGCCAGTCACATTATGCTGTTTCATATAACTAATTTTATACCCCATTTAGCCTCAGTTAAGTAAAAATTAATATTTGTCACAACTATTTATTTATTCGAACTTGTCTTAAGCACCTCAGTCTGTAGTGATTCATCATTAAATATCGTTTTAACACATGAATAAAAACATACCTT
>DWIW01000173.1:0-10453 GCA_018248535.1 Hovala pardalina | reverse complement strand
AAGAGTGGGAGCGAATCAGCTACTCCGGGTAGGGAGTATGAAGAGAGTGGAGTGTCTTCCGGGGCCGCGCAAGAGGGCGCTACTGGTGCGTTCTTTTAGAGATCCCACAGCACTTCACAAGCGCTGAAGTAGGCCACAGGGGAAATCCTACATAACCTGGATTCGCTCCCAACTGATTAAAAAAAGTTGTTGAGAAAACTTTACGTATGCAGCTAGACTAAAGTAAATGAAATTGTAATTTGTCCATCGTTTCAATAAAGCTTCCATTTCATGATTCATCCCGATTCGAGTTCAATTGCTCCGTTCTCAAACTCCCCTTCCGTTTCGATTCCGACAGCGTGAAGATATCAGAAGATGGCATACAAGCGCTGCTGGCGCTGTCTGGCGGCGACATGCGCAAGGTGCTGAACACCCTGCAGAGCACTTGGCTCGCGTCCCGTGACGTCACAGAGGATAGCGTGTACACGTGTGTGGGACACCCGCTGCGCTCCGACGTCGATATGATCATCAATTGCCTGCTCAATGAGAACGATTTCGCTGCTTGCTTCAAAAGTATCCTTTTTCTAAGCACCGATGACATCTGAAATTCGACCACACCCTAGAGGGCCCGAGTTCAAATTCCAGTGGTACATACCGATGACTAAAGATAAAAGTAATTGTATGGGAAAAATGTAACTTCTCTTAAAGTACATCTTACATCCGAAAATTCCTTAATTTTAAAACATCAGATATTCAAGACCTAAAAATAAGAAAGGGCCTTGCTCTCGGAGATATATTGACAGAAGTGCATACCATAATACAAAGAGGTATGTTTGAAACTTTAGACATATTAACAATAGTTCCTTCCAGTTATCCACAAACAAATATCCCTCAAGGTTATTGTATCCCAGGAGCAAAGTTTTAATTTTATTAGTGTAGCAATGGATAACTGTTTAGATACAATGTGCCCCTACGACGACTAATTAGATGTCTTCAAGAACTGTCGTTATGTAATGTACCATTATGTTTAGGTTGAAAGTCAAAATTATCCTTTTTATTGTCAGGTGAACGTATGTAATGAACATTTCCCTGCTAATTCTCTCATACTTGCACATATCTGAGCGAGATAGATTCCTATTTGGACATTTGTACAGTATAATGATGTTGATTTCAGTGAAACTTCCACCAGAAGTGCTGGTGTCGTTGCTGATTAAGATGTCCGATGCAGAAGCGCGGCTGGCGAGCGGCTGCAGTGAGCGCATCGAGTTGGCAGCGCTTATCGCCGCCTTCCAGGACGCGCGCGACCAGGTCAAGCTCAACTTCGACGATGCGTAGGCGCCACATCCCGTTAAGGTCGACCCCGACGACGCGTAGGCGCTACATCCCGTCAAGGTCGACCCCGACGACGCGTAGCCGCTACATCCCGTCAAGTTCGACCCCGACGACGCATAGGCGCTACATCCCGTCAAGTTCGACCTCTATTATGCGTTGATGTTACACCCGGTCAGGGTTGAATCTTATGTGATTTGTCATGCCAGGTATTTTTATACTTTAGTTGTCTTAAAGATATGTGATAAGGATCTTTTCTAATAAAACCATTTTAAAACTAATCTGCTTTTATTGTATGGCATAACTAGTGCGAAAGATAAAAAAAAAGTGAGATAAAGAGATGAAAATAATAAATGTTCTACAAATAAATAAATACTACAGACATCTAACGTCACTTATTTTACTCATTGTTGTTATTCATGCAATATATTATATTATTGAGGATAAATTTTGTGTTTTTCCGCCATTTTCAATATATTCAAAGTACTCATTATACGCGTTTTCCCAAAATTTCATTCGACTTCGAAGTTCATGCGAGCCAAAGTTTCCGACCGAGAGTTCATCGCGAATTGACAGGTAAGCTTCATCTTTGCCAAAGTCCGGCCACTTTATGGTGCTACAACCTTCTGGCGTGGGGTTTCTGAAATAAAATATCATACAACAAAATATGAAAAACAAATATTTAAAATTTCATTTTTAAGACACTTTATAAAAACGGTACATATACTCATATGTATAATTTATTAATAATTAAAATTAGAAGGACGTACGTTTTCATATAGTTTTAAAAATTATATAGAGGTATATACAGTTACACACCCATAATAGATGAAGTTTGACACAAAGTTCATAATCCTGTTAAGCATTTGAAGACTCCTCGCATCCGCGGTGGCGACCCTCGTCTTCGTAGCATCTGTTATAAATATGTAACCCATTTCATCCGAATGTCCGGTACCGGGCAGGGTAATGTTGTATCTGATTTTATTCCAATTCAGATCGCCTTCGAAATCAAGGACGTAAAAGAACAATGGACTGCTTCCACTTGCACTCTTATATTGTTTTACGAATGAGTAGACGCCATAGACGTAGAGAATATCCGTACTTATTTCTGCCACGGCGGTCACTGGATCGAGTTGTTTCTCTTTACCGAAATACAAGTCGCTCACGGTTTGACTCAATTTTTTTAATCTTTTTGAATTATATGGATATTCAATATCGCCTGGAATATATTTTTCGGGGTCTTCATATAATTTACTTATTGTACTCGGATTCAACTTTGATTGTACACCAATTCCTTCTTGTGCTGTGATACCAGCCAGTATTGTCACGTTAAATGCTAGTTTCCCATTCTTGCGGAAATGTTCCACCGGATCTTCAGTTATTATTGCATGAGATGATTCTATTTCTTTTGATGGTAAAAATTTTCTGTAATTCCTTATAAGGCCATCGTTAGATTTTAAAAATAATTGATAAGCATCTATGAGAGTGAATGGGTCCATTTCTCGTAGGTGTTTTAAAATGGTGTACTCATTACTTGTATTTATCCCGAGTTCCCTGACCAACGCCAAGGAAACGACTTTTGGATGTTTCGCAAATGCTTTGAAGCTTAACGCGCTGCCACCAAGCAGTATCACTTGTTGAAAGAGTCCTTTCGATTTTTTTGACAACATTAAATTATGTACAATAACTCCTCCCGAACTGTGTCCTAAGATAGTCACATTATTTGGATTTCCTCCAAATTTTCGAATATTCTGTTGGACCCATTTCAAAGATAACAAGACGTCTTTTAGCGCGGCGTTGCCTGAAGCCTCTTCTATGTCAAGTGATAGGAAGCCAAGTGGTCCTAATCTGAAAATAAATAATTTATTTCTAAATGGACAATATAACCTACTTATGAAGCCAAATTGTCTAAGTATGATATATGAAAAGTATGATATTTCTATAAAATGTTATCGAGGCTAAGTAATGCTTGCCAGTCCGCAATTGGCCAGCGTGGTGCCGAGCCGAAGTAGTTCCGCAAGAAGACCCGGTATCGAGCCATTTAAAGGGATTGTGATGACGTTCATGACTACTATATCCATCCATCCATCCATCCATCAGCCTTTACTGGTTCACTGCTAGATATAGCAAAACGCTGCCACTCCAACCGATCCTGTGCCCTCTAAATCCAGAGGTTTCCACCAATCTCAAATCAGTTCTTAATTAGTTGAAAATTCAGTAAAAAAAAAGGTTCACCTCTTTGGTCGTAATAAAAAATTAAACGCAGGTAAGTTATTTAAGCAAGCTAAAGTCACAGGAGTGTTACCGTTCACCTAATCTTTCCACTTGAACTTTATCTACCAGCTGAAGTTGCGAAAGCAGCTACTGATTCAGTTAGGCACCTGAGAAACTAAGTCGCAACTTTGAACTTGTTTTGCCATCGCCAAGTTGCTGATATTCCTTCACTCAAACCACATACGAGAAAGGTTTTTAATTAAGTTTTTAATCTTATTCTATACTCTTTCTAAATTACGATAGCCGTTCGGTGACGCTTTAAAGGCTAGTACGGTTAACAATAACAGTCTATTCGAAAAAAAGGTAAGAATTTCTTAACTTTAAGGCTTTGGTGTGGCGAGTGTAACTTTTTATGGTTTTAAGCAATCATCTAAAGGTTTTGACGCCTTGAAAGATCTACTCGTACAAAAGTATTTCGTGTACTTGAACCGCAGTGAGCAACAGGGAAAATAATAATCCAGGGTGTGACTGTATAAACGTTTGCTTCATAATCCGACCTCTAACTACGGATGAAAGAAAAACCATCTTGCACAAGCACCAACCGTCCGTTGCCGAACAAAGCTCTTGATTTTTGACTGAATGCCGATTCGAAAGATCACACTCAAGGGGAGCTATTGAATAGGAGAACCCTCGATTCCATCTCTATTCGAAGCAGGAGCCACGTAATTTATTCCACGTCTCATTATTACTTGTTTTCTTATTATTCCAACTAGACAAGAATCTTTTCCAGACCTTCTGAAGCGATCCTAGTTAAAATTCCCAACGGGTCTTCCAGTGTTCATTGCACTGGTTTCACAATCTTTTTCATTCAATTTTATGGTTTTGACACGACGATATGAATTTTAAAATTGTTCGCAGTCTGCAGGTCGCGGATAGAAATGGTGGCGTTTAATTCAATCGCGGTGTTTCTCATCTGCTCTCGAATAGAACTGGGTTTTTGTTGTTCCTTTGATATTTGTTTCCGATGTATCCATTTATACCGTGGAATAGATTTTAGATAAAAATAATATACTTGGCGATATCCAATACTGTATCGTACAGAAAGATCGAGATCATATCTACACTTTTATTTTAAAAAGGTAATGTTGTTTGTAAGGTAAAATCGTCTATTTGTGTGCGTGTGATTATTAAAACAGTCTTGTCAGAAGCTAACTTTATTTAATTATTTATTTATTTATTTACATTACTTTAATTTACACGTTTACTACAAGTAACATTTATTAAAGAATACTACATAAAATATACAAATATTTTTAAACATTCAAACATCGCGCATAACCTTAGACATGCCAAAAATATTCTTATATTCATCCGCTAACAAATCACACTCTGGATTTGTGTCCAGAAAGCGAGTTGAGTTGAATGTGGATAGGACACGAGGAATCAGTGATTCGGCGCGAGCTACTGTGTACTATCGGCACTGCAGAAAGTTTATGTGCATAGTTCGCCACAGCGAATTGACATAGCTAGTCATTTAAGGTTGGTGCATCCACACGCCCACGCTATTAACGTGATATTTAGTTAAAAACAACGTAATCTTGTGTTTAAACATATTCCCCAAAATTTCAAAACACTGAGCAAACTTAAATCTGGTTTCAAACTGAGGCTGTTATGGAAATAAAAGTGACAAGCTTAGTTGCAAATCAAGTTGAAGTTTACTCTACGTTTTGAAATGAGGGAAATTCGTTTCACGCTGTGACTCGTTCGTAAGTAAGTTGGGATTCAAAAGTTGACTCCTTACCATAAGATATTTTTTCATATATAGAATTTAGCCCTGAATTGGCTTTGCCGCAAAAAGTTTTTAGCTAACGCCTCCTTATAAACTACCTACCTGCCTTTCCACTTTAAGAGGTCAAAGGTCAAGTCTTTTTTAAGATTTTGTGTTTAGTCGGTGAATGAAGGACTGTTCTTTTGCTTATTTATATTTTTAAATGATAGATTTATAATAAAATTTAAACCTAAAAGCATTTACTAGCTAGTTTAAGCTGAATTTCGTTTGCGGCCACTATTTCAGGCACGATAGTCAACACGTACGCACAAACTCATTAATTAAGGGTATTTACAGACTAGAATTAACATGCGTTTATAGCGTTTTGACTGTTGGGTGATGCAAATTTGACGTTCAAAATGAATCGTTTGTGAGCGAACAGAGTTTGAGATAAATACGTTTTGGTAACAAAAAAGAATAAAGGATCGAGGAAACTATTAAATATCTAGACTATCTCTTAGATCAAGACTTTAAAATATATTTTATCCCTAAATTGATGGCCGCTTCCTATAAAATAATAAAACAATAAAACAATTCTATATCGGTAAATAAAGCCGGGGGCCAAACCCCTTTTGTTAAAGTTTTGTAATATATCGGATATTGGGTAGCATTCAATATTTTCTCAAATATCAAACGCACAGCGATTGGTTATATAAAATTCTTTGACATGTTCCGTGTATTGTTTTGACATTTGCTTGAATAAGATGAGGGCTGTATGTAAACTGGGACAAGGCAATTTAAATATTACCAAACTGTCTCACCGTGACCAAGTTTGCGACAAGCGGTAATCATTGATTAATGAACCTTTACTGTTTGACTATTTGTAAGGAGCACTTACCTATGTACGTATAAGTAAAGTAAAGAAGGAACCACCCGCACCACCCTCACCACGCCTCGCCCGCTGAGCCCGTCTGAAGCTGCAGTATGGTATGACGACTCCTTTACGTTACTATAGACAGACACGCTGGATTGTAGAACTTTTGCGAAGTGTACACGCGCCATTTTGAAAGAAAGAAAACAGTTATTTTTCACCAAACCGCTTCACAACCAAAAGTTAACACTATACTACATTTGACTTATAAGCAAAATATTTGATAACATAAAATTACTAAATAATTAGGGGAGGATGCAGCGCTATGGTGACAAAGAAGATGCACTCAGCTTGTCACTATGTGATTTGTACCACTACTGCTGGTTTTGAGTACACCCTAAGATTCAAATAGTTCCTACCAGTGGGGAAGAAAGTACTTAAAAAAAAAGTAAAAGGATGATATGAAAAAAGAATAAATATCATCATCATATATTTTCATCCACTTCTTTCCCCTCCCCCCTCCCTTTCCCTTTTTTTTCTTGTACATTATAAGCTCAAATGTAGAAAAGTGTTTCGTGAAGTGTAAACGTGCAAAAACTATTATTTAAAAAAATTCGCCTTTCGCGCGCCCATTTGAAGCTAGCGTGTCATATTATGCCTCATTTATTCTAATTCTTTCAAGTTAGTGGATTGATATAACCAATTTCTATACTTGGTAAATTCTCCCAAAAGATCTGGATCACACATTCTTTGACTTGTGAAGGGATAAAATTTGTCGCATGTACACGTTGGTAAGACTGTCAATAACTTATATAGTATTTTTTTTAATTCTGCTAGATTTTTTCATCTTGGAAAAAGATGACGTTAAATTTGAAATTTGAAACTCAAGGAGATTGTACAAAATATAGTGTGTCAATGTTCACTATGTAATAAAAAAAATATTGCATTAGCTGTGGCAGTGTTAGCTTTTACAATACAATACGAAACTATTGTCATAAGAGAAAATGCCTTAATATCCATCTGAAATGGATGACAAGATTTAAAACACCTTTTACATATTTATTAAAATTCAGTGTAGCTGATTTTAAAATACATGCCATAACGAAGGAATTGTTCAGCAAACTAAGATTATGAATCTCATTAGAATTAGCCGTAATTCTGTTTATTAAGCAATCTGTGATACAATATAAAATGAATCTTTCAGAGCATAGGGTTTATTGAGTTTTTGTATTACCGTTAGCTAATAGCAGCCAATTTTAAAGCACAACTTGATTAATTCACTCAAGACAGCGTTTTACATAACATGACAAATCTTAGTCAAATTTTAATTATTTAAATTTAGACTGAACACAACTAGGTCATTCCACGTGTGTGTTTGAATTTGTTTTAAGAGTGGTTTATGGATTAAATGATCTGTTTTCCATTTTTAGATTTCATATACTGAAAATCACATTGTTATCATCAGTCACATTAGTTTTGCTAGGATAACTATTAACAATCATATCATTGCCCATTGTAGATTTCATTGTGTATAATATGATAAATTAAGTATTTATATGATAAAGTCCATATTGATTCTCAAAAGTATGTTGTAGTATTGCAAATTAAAATAGTTTATTTGTGTAATTTAAACATATCCATATAATTGTAATGTATAACGAGAGTTTAGTGCGTATTAGGTAACTTAGAGTTTGATAGTCTGGCAATGACTTAGTGTCACAACATTCTATTACAAAGATTTTGTTTTGAAGTTTTTTTTTTTGTTACAATGACCTGAATTGTAATGTTATTGCATACGTTAAGTGCAATCTGTTATTTAACAAACAGTTTCAAACTTACACTTTCGATTTTCTGAATTTATTACAATTGTATAAATATTTTTTCATATGGAATTCATTATTTTGTCCTATGTACACGATAACACAATTGAGTGAACGAAATAATACTTTTTACTTGAACAATTGGTATATAGGCAGACAAAATAATATCAATATATTTAGATTCTGTTATCGAACATGTTGTCCATATTGTTTGAATGCAAGTCACCTTCCATTCCTGGATTGTAATAATATAGAGCGTAATTCTAATGTCGACTTTTATAATTTCCTTTCACTTCTAGGTTTGTCTGAAATAGTTACTGTTCCATTGTTTTCTCAGCATTTCCATGTTTGTTATTTTTTGTAAAGGCAATGCTTTACGATAAGTTTACCTAGTCATAATTTAGCAATGTTGTTATTGACAAGTAGTCAACAGTTTTAATGAACCCGGATGCCAAGTGTTTTTCGTATGCATTCGATTAACTGAACCAATAAATAACTAACTAACTTACTAAAAGCCGGAAACCGTCTAATGCACTAACTGGCCTGTTCGCTAATTCAGATTTTGGAATTGTGTTCGAAACGATTGCAAATGCAAATTTTACAGCTTACTCATTTTTGTCAGTACCGTCCCGTTATTCAATAAAAGGAGCAAGCTGAAGTTGAAATAGAAACTAAATATTTGTTGAGATTTAAAAATTTCTCACTCAAGAAGTGCCAAGTTGTACTCACAATTATGAATTTTGTAAAAAATGTAGATATTATTTTATAAACAATTGCGACTGAATGAATAGTGTTATTTTGAATAGGAATATTCTTTTTAAGGACTTTGGTCCTGTCGAAAGGAAATATAAGTAAGTATTATTATATATAAGGACAACGTGAGATTTAATATGTATGGAAGAGGGGACTGCCTTGAAAGTTTAAATCTAAATTAATTTAATATTTACGTTTTTATATATTTATGTATTTACATTTTAAAAAACTCAAGCTCAATTCAAGCATTGACTTAAACTAATAATTTTAATATTTTATATTATGACAAGCAGTACTATGGTACTACAACATGGGATTTCAAACAATTATTCATAGCCCTCTCCTCTTCTATATTCAATAGCTTTCTTTGATTTTCCGACATTTTGTTATTGATTGATTAATTCAGTTTGTAGTTTAAAATAAATTTCAGTTAAGTTTTATTGTGGAAAAAAAATAAAATAATTGATAATCTTAAAATTAAATTCTTGTCCATTTTACAAAAAAAAGAAATCATCATTTTAAACATATAAAATGTATTTTTTTAGATGTGACTGTAAATTTTGAAATGAATTAGGCGAGTTGTAAAATTATTGTAAGTACATAATAGAATTCACATTCCGAAATGTAAGTTTATTTCGAATTGCTAGTCTAAATTTAATATTTAACTAAATGATTTGATATAATTTGAGAACTTAGCCTACTCACTTTTGGAATTATTATGTATAGTTTTTTTTAATTCTAATAAAAATAAAATAATAATAAAACTTATAAAAGATTTCTTGGGGTATTTTTGCCCTTTCAGAATATCCACAATATGTTGATGTTTGAGTGTGACTGTGAAGCCATTTTTTTGCATATTTATAAAAGCCTTGCCGAACCAGTACAGTACAATGTATGCAATAGGATAAAATTATGTTCAGATGTGTAGTTCGCTTTAAATTGTACAGCCATTTATTTGTATAACTGTTTTATAAAATTCAGTACGAAAAATAAACTTAATCATAGTCAAATTGGTGTTTTATTTCTACATATCAGTATTGTTAGTCCAATATATTCTGATTATTACATATAATAATCGCTAAATGTTCCCACAGTTTGAGCTTGTTAGTCAAAATGTCAGCCACAACACATAATCAATTTAAATAAAAATTGTATATGCTCAACGCTTAATAAATAAATGTGAATTGTTTTTGGAAGTTTTCCTGGACGGCTGGGAGGCGGTGAAGAAGTTTTGTGAGAGCTCTATTCGAGTTAATGTTACAATATCGTCTGTATTTTGACTCAATAAAAGTTATATTTTCAAGACTTTTGGGAGTCGAGACTCTTGGCCCGTGGGAATCAGAAGCACAACAATTAGTAACAAAATTAAAGAAGTTACAGGTGACGTTAAGAGCTGGCATCTTGAGTACACCACAGGACTATTTTTATTTACAAATTTATATTTAGTTTATTTTTAAGTTTAGGTTTCGATTGTAATTGATTAGTATTGATTTATGTTATATAATATAAATATTTAAATAAACAATTTGTGAGTAAACTACGTATATGTTCATTTAGTTATTATGTTTAGTTTTTTTTAATTAGTGTAACTGGCATGTTTCCATACTAATTAAATGAAAAAATGGTGGATGTAGTGAGAAAGGTTTTTTAAAGTGAAACTTTTATTCTATCGTTCTAAACTTTTTGGCTCGTGTGTCGCATGTCGATGACGCGGAGGTA
>DWIW01000172.1:0-10464 GCA_018248535.1 Hovala pardalina | reverse complement strand
GGTGGCGGAGGCGGCGGCGGCGGCGGCGGGCGAGGCTTCGCCGGCGGAGGACGTGAGCGCAGCCCTGCACGACGCCAAGCGGCGCGTCCGGGAACTTGCGGTGAGATTGGAAACTATCAAATAACTATCAACATCAATAACATAACACTTTTGTTACAGATATCAGAATCAACCAAATATACATATATAGATAAATATCATGCATACATAGAAATAACACCCAGGAAAACACAAATGTTCATCATATCAATGTTTGTCATGAGTGGGAATCGAACTCACGACCGCAGGCGCAGTTAGTTTTAATACGACTGCTCAAACCGGCCCATTGCATGTACAAAGAATGTATATTTCTTCCTACTAATAACACGAAACGAAAACACTTAAACGAATTATACTCTTTGTTGTGGAAGCCTAGTTGGTGGCATTTCATAATTAAACATTTTAGCCTTGTTTCCAACAAATAATAAAAATACAAATTTTTAAATATCGTTCGGAGGTACCAAAACTTTATTTTTTCAAAAATCTTTTGGTAGGTAAAATTATTCGTGAAATGTGTGTAGCTCATATATAGAAATGTGTCTTTCAGATCGCCTCATTTTTGTTTATAAATTGGATTGGATTTTGATATTTGTTGATATTTAAATGAAAAAGGGTAAAAAAAATTTGTGTAATAAAATGATTTAAAAATAAATTTGCCGAAACCCGGGATCGAACCAGGGACCTTTAGATCTTCAGTCTAACGCTCTCCCAACTGAGCTATTTCGGCACTTTGCGTAATAGTCAAATTTGTCAGTATTGTATCACAAAAGTAGATGAATAATTATTGTAAATGTTTTAGTTATTTATTTTTTTAATCCCTATAATTTAACAGCCTTTAATTCGATACACAATTGAAATCCCAGCACGCACCACCGATTTTTCTTAATTATGTGCGGAATACAAAGTAATTATAACATTGCATTTCGATGAAGTAAACATCGTGAGGAAACATGCACATATGAAGTTCTCCAAAAAAACTTCATGAATATGTGTGAAGTCCGCCAATCCGCACTTGGCCAGCGTGGTGGACTAAGGCACAAATCCCTCTCAACTTGAAAGGAGACCCGAGCCCAGTAGTGGGACGTACGAATTACGACGAAACATAACTGGTTAAAAGGTGTATTGACATACCTCTACCTATTCCTCCAGGGAAATACTATGGGAATAAATGTTTATTTAACTCGACCTTATATTATGAATCAAAACCTCGTGACTATAGAAACGTCTATAGAAATGATATTATGAAGTAACTTGAACGTACACCTTTACCAAACCCTATGCTAAATAAAACAAACAATGGAAAATATTTAATACATATCTATCTACATATGATACACTGACTCCACAGCAACCTATAAATACTAAGTTAAATAATGTTGTTATCATGCGGTGACTGGGGTCGGCTGGTAAAAAAGCTGTATCGATAATTTCTGTAGATGGATAAACTTTATCGTATTATGAGAGCCTATTGCATAAAATATCCTCATACTATAGAGAAACACTTACCACATACTTGTTAAAGTAAAATTGTTATTTATTATATATTTTTTATAATAAATAATAATCAAAAAATATTTTTTATAAATGAAAAAAATAAATAGTAAGCACTCATAGACGCTTGTGAAATAAATTTGAGTTAATAAAATATACTATTTTTTCGAATGGATAGTTGCTGTTGGCCATATTGGCCTTTACAGAATACTGGTAAAGTTGCAATAGCAGCGATACAACCGTATTGCTGATTTTCATTTCTTTTTGTTGCAGACAGGTACATAACTGGTTTGACCTGGTTTCAAACTTTAATTGCCTACCCATGGGGCATGGGGTCCCTCTCCCATGAAAATGTAAGTGGTAAAATAGCTGTATACACCATCGACTTCCCTTTCGGGGAAATACAGCCTTCCCTCGTGTATGTGTATAAGTCTATATGTAAAAAGAGTTATCTTTGAATTATCCTATTATGAAAAGTAATATTGTTGAATAATGAGATAATGTACAGTACAGGATTGATAAAGAAAATCAGATTTTAAAACATCGATATCGACGTAAATGCGAGCTCGCCGCGCTCTGAATAGACCGTGACCTTGGACGAAAGTAAAACCGGTGTCGGTCAGCCAACGCGACGCTCGCTTTCAAAGCCTCGATGTGCGCGCAACACACGCGGTGCTCTACAAACCGACTTACTACGATATTATACTTTGATAGATTCCCATACGGCATTATAGACAAAAAGGTAAAACTTACTCGAAAGTAAAAGTATGGAGGATTGAAATGGTCGGTTATTGCTTCAATAATAATATCCATTTTATTCACTTCAGTAATTACAGTTTTCCAGACCTCAACAGCGTAATAACGTAAATATTATATTTATTAACGTATTATTCATTAACAAATCAATTAATGATTATATTACATAATAATATTTTTTGCTATATAAGATAGCAAACGATCAAAGCATATAGCAATACCGCTGGTGATTTCAAAAAATAATTTACATCCTTTCCCCCAGAACTAGAAAACAACGGGGAATCTTACCATGCCAGCTAGGACCGTACTACGCAGCACATTTCGAAGACCGGTTTCAAGTAAAACTTTAAACTTTTGTTTTATAGCTGACAGCTTCTAGAAGCTGCGAAGTTCATACAAATCAAAGAGGTGAATGGGACAGTTCAAGGGATAGTTACGTCCTCGCCCTGGATGAGTTATGTTCCCAATAGTAACAGATATATTTGAGATGAGTCTTGGATCTTTACACGGTGTTTTGTTTGCACATAATTAAACTAATCAAAATATATATCTGTTATTATATATGTATATTTATATATTCTGCGATATTAATGATACTTAGAATACTATGCTAGGGATATCAGTTGCGATATTCTAGAATAGTTGTTTCTATATTTTTAAATAAATAAACATTTCTAATACATTGTAACTCTTAGTTAGTTTACTTGATGCATAAATAATTGGTGAAAAATGACTCATAATAATTTGTGGTTGGTTGAGAAGTGTAAGAGAGTTCTATTTATAAATGTATGTTGTATATTTAATTTTAATATATCATTGATTAGATTTAGCCAGACCTGTGCTTGTTGACTTTTGCTGATAAAACATTTTAGAATTTAATATTCGCCGAAACACCATAGAATAATAATGCATAATGCTGCGGCCTGTTTTGCTTTAGAACAAATAAGTATAAGTTTAATTATGTGTTTAATTTATTTCTCTTATTTATTTTCTTTTATTTTATATTTTTTTCTTTATTGTTTGAACGTTCAAACGAACCACAATGCTTATACATATGGTTGCGAGAAAAGTGTAAATCATTAGGTATGTACTCTGTCAAGGTGATAAAATAAAAAAAACTGGATGCACCAAACAAAGAAGTTCGATCTAAGTTCACTGTTCGATCTGTAACCTTGAATAAAACAGAATTGCATTATGTAGCACATTTTATTTTAAGCCTTACACCTATCCAGTAAGATTTCATTTCGGTTGAACGGAATTATTCTCGAACAAACATTTTTCACATTATGATCAAATTAAGTAGATATTTTTCACATAATTTATTGTTCAATATGGACATACGAATTTGAAATTAAATGTATAATATGGTATTCGTTAACAAAAAATCTTTAAAAGACTCAACTTACAATAATAATGAGGGAGGTATGTGCAATTCAGTTTATTATTTATAACAATGAGATTACACTACCATTAGGTAGGAAGGTTTATAATTGTAACTACTCATATGCGTATGAGCACGTTGAAATCTTTTGTATGCAAAACTATATGTAATTATTTTTCACATTTAACAATCCTACACCATTCAATCACATGTCTATGACAATGATAGTTATTTACAACATCTAGTGTGTATTAGTGGCGAAATAAGAGTAGAGCTAGTTCTTAAAGAGCTTTTATCAGTACAATGAGAACAACTGACGATCTGTGGTAGAATTAAGATAACAAAACTCGAAAATTAGTTTATTCAACTTAATTTCAGAATAAATTATTAACCTATTTTATATATATTTAAAAAAATCAGTTTACTTGCTTAGTTGCAAAGCTATCTGCTAACATACGACTTATTTTCCTAAATTAAGTACTACTCTTACAAAAAGAATGTACTTAGAGAGCCTTTTGAAAAAACAGCTCCTTTTTGTATATCGTTAGTGCACTATGGCAATCCTCACCTTTACAATACTTACAACTTACCACCAGGTAAGGCAGCCTTACCAGGTAAGGCAGCCTTACCTGGTGGCCGAAGCCCTCGTCGACTCTTTCGATGCCGCCGAAGCCTCCACCGCCGCCGCTTCTGCCAATCCCGACGTAACAATACAATGCAATTTCTTGTGTGTGTAATTTGTATATGTAATATATATTGTTTTCTTTCAATCTTTTCTTACTTATTTGTTAAATAAAATTAACCTACTTGACGTCAACTCTACTGAAAATGAAAAATGTAAATATATTCTTATATTCACAAGCCTTTTCATAATACATATATATACTTAAGCTGTTTACCAATGTAGCTTCAGGAAACTATTATTGTATGTGTGAAGATCTTAGAACCTAGATCTAAAACTAATAGGTCTACTTTTTGGTCAACTGATTAATTCATTTTATTTAATTAACGAGTAGGTATTGTAAATATACTTCAGTATGTTTTTTGTGTCTTCGTTTTGAGTAATACGTATGTTATCAACATTTTATGAAAGTAATAATTTATTAATAGATAGATCAATTAATAACAGGCATTACATGGCTAGATTTTATTTTGATTTCTCACTGGTAACACATATCATATTTTTGCAAAAATTAAAATAAATATCTTTGAATGTAAGATGTAAATATCTTTGACGTAACAGTTCGTGTACATGAGCTCCCACGGATTAGTAGTCAGTGTTTGAATGTTAAGGACAAATAAAAAAATATATTTTTGGAATTATCAGTAAAATATTTGACAAGTATATATAGACAATGTCATCAAAGAATGTATAGAGAACTGAAAACGAAACATAGCTAAAGTTTAACTTGAAAACCATAGGTAGGACAAGATGTTCATGTACAATACATGATATGCTTACAGATATCATGTATTACTGTAAAAATTAAGATGGTATTATTTAATGACTACACATCAGTAGCATTAACGATAAAAAATATTAGTGTTTATTATTGTTTTTTTGTGTCACATAAATATGAATATTTTTCACCCTGTAAATGTTTGCACAGCTTTAATAATTACGCCGGCGGGAATGTGTGGGTGTGTATAAATAAAACAATATTATTTCACATTAAATTTTTATTTTAATTGACAGATCTGTAACAGTAGTAGTATAGGTCATATATTTTAAAAATAGTCACAATTAAAAGCGCAATTAAAATTTGTCTAACTGTAAAGGATTCAATTTAGACATAATAAATATAATTGATTAATTTATTTGAAAGCTTGAATTTTTATTCAAGATTTTTCAAGATTTTTCCATTTGTGTGCATGTCAACTGCAAGAGTAAAAATTAACTTAATTAAATTTTTCAATTAAATTTTAATTAAATTAAATTAACTGGCGATAAAGAATGAATCCTCACAGTTAGACTTTCCATTAATTCAAACAAGGTTTTTATACTTAAAAGATAACAAACGAGCATGCGGCACCACCAATCTGCTGCCGCTCGTGACATCCGCGACAAGCGCCGAACAGGACCGTGCAAGGGAACTGGGTATGTTGATTCAATAAGTATAAGGTGCATACAAGAACATTAGTTGGTCAGTACTCAGTATGGGATAGTACTATGGGAGTAGGGACTGTTAGTGCAAGATAAGTCCTGTTACTAGGCGTTAGTAATAGTTAGTCCATTTAGTAATTGTTAGCAACGGTCCCGTCTGGAGCTGGTCACAAATGCGATGCTTAAGATGATGTATAATTAAACATTTTAAAAAATTAAAAAATTATCGATCTAAACTTAAAAAAGTATATAAAATTAAAATATTAACAAATGCTGTCAGTAGACAGCATTTAAAAATAAAAGGTAGAAAACCGACGAAATACATCAAATCGCATCGCACTGCAAATAAGAATAACATTTCATGTGTCCATATTGTCAAAATGGTCAATTGATTGAGACCAAACATTAAAATTTGCTTGCATAGGAAATATTCACAAATTTTACCGTAAGAAATTACCTTAAATTAAGATAACATATGGACACACGTGTATTGTGCAAGATAAATTGCCTTCGCGATATGACAGATCTGTCGCCTAAAACTAGTATAATCTATCGTCAAAACTTACTCTAATGATTCTAGATTAAACTCAGGTGACATTATTTCGGTAGTCCTGTAACTATATAGTTAAAAGAGACATTGAGGACATGAAAATAAGCTTTACTGTGTGTTAAGTAATTTACATCACCTGAGTTTTGTCTCATAACAGTTGAATTTCGCGCTATGCTTATAATTAACAAATTAACCAATGAAAGAAACACTTGAACTTCATGCTTAGGAGGCCAGGGATCGGCTTAAAGAAAACAACAGTTCGTCATATTAACCGTTTTGATTTTACTCAACTGAATTAAACAGAAATCATATGGTAACTGAAATAATTAAATTAATACATGATACACAAACATAAAATCAAACAGTAAATATTTCTTACTATCTATCGTTAAAAACTTGAAATCGCTACATACTTCAAACTTATTCGAAAATAAGTCTATAGATGAATACGATAATAGAATATGGTAAATAACAAATTTATCGTTACTTTAATATTTACACAACTAGGATACCTAGCCATACTACATAGCGTGTGCTTTAAACAGTATGAGGGGAGACAAAAGATGTCCGCTAAAATATATCTGAAAATGGGCGATGGCCCACGAGCCCAGGCACGCGCGCCGAGCTCGGGACAAGGGACAGCCAGGGATGTTCGGCCTCTCGAGGATACGGACTCGCGGGCCACGCCCTCACAACACTTCTAACCCTATTACTCGTTACTTGAGGTAGTTAAGTTCCAATATTGTTTCACTGCATTATTCCTATCAAAAAAACCTTTTTGTCATACAAAAATTTTTTCAACAATATGATATAAATTTAATTTTTGTTTGTATAAATTCATAATTATAATAGGTACTTAGTTTGTATAATTTTGAACTATTATTACGGTACTCCCGCATTGCCTGCTTGCCATAGGTACTTTTTATTGTATAAGTAGTTTGATTTTAATTAGATATAATATAATATAGATCATTGCTTATATAATGTAAATTAATATTAATTTAAATATAATTCTTATTATTTTTTTTAAATATGTGTTTGTTTAGTTTTCAGGGTAGTAAAACAATTTCATATGTATACAGTAAGCAACAAATGCGAGAGTGCCTATTGGCACACAAGACAGATTGTATATTTTCAATATCGACCAGTAGAACTTATCATCTAACATTACTAGGTATAATGTGAGCGACATAGAACTAGACTGAAGGATATCAATTTATTGCTTGTCCGAATTTCAATATTAAATTCTTATTTAAATCTATGTAAACGATGTTCATAATGATATAATCGCAGATGAGGTAGATCGATATCTATGTCAATTATTTTTATAAAAATATTTCTGCAATATTATTAACGTTAAAATACAAACATTTTCAAAAGCAAGTCCATAAAATGTTCATGTTGCACAATACTTTTCAATATAAATAAATATTCGATTCATACCAAACGGTAAATCTGATGATATGGTTACATTCTAGGACTGTCAAAATATTCAACTAGTTAACTTTATGCAAGCGAGTGCCGCGTCGCCGCTCTCTGGCTGGCTCAGAGTTGAATTAAATACGAACGCAGTGTCACTAGATGAATACTTTGAAACCTTGATGGTTGATATGTTCCATCGTGCTGCGATTTATCCGCTCCGTCATACATGTACAACGTATTTCACTGCGTAACCCTGCCCTAACTCTCATAGTTTATGTAAGTACTATGACATTTAGGGAAGCCAATACCGATTTTTATGTAGAAATCGATATTAATGACATTTTTTTTAGTTCTATACAAAAACATTTACATTATAATATTAAATTATTGCTAGAGAATTTTTTTTATCATTAGGCTACATCATTAAAATTAAATCGTTTCTCAACAGACAGTTGGCGGAATTAATTTGGCAACGTTCAGGAAGACTACTTTCCTACCACTAACGAATGAGGAATGTACTCGTATAAACTAAATTCGTTCAAATAACTCACTGGTAACTTATATTGGACATAAATTAGTTAAAATTTTACGTAAGAGCAGAATTTCAAAGAAGTTAACTAGCTTAATATTAAAACAAACATCAACAGATAAAAATAATAATAGGAAGCACCCGAAAATAGTAATAATAAGTATAAGTAATAATTCAGAATAACATCTAGAATGTTAAGTACGCACCTATCTATCACACGGGCGTCAGGCGGGGGTTAACCTTTCATAAATTGCGTGTTGGACTGATTGCTGATTAGTTGTATGTTGAGCCTGGAAGGAAAAAAAACGATAGAAGCTTCTGGCGACCGAATCTGGAGATCCCATTAAATGTAATCCACGACGCTATAAGGTACGATGTAAATATGAAATGGGAACGTGTAATTTGATTCGATGATTATCGATTGATTGACAATATAGTAGTCACCACAAGCGACTTTGCTTTTTCGGGACCGGAGAGAGCAAATGATGTTCAATCCGTCGAAAACGAAACCTACGAAAGGAACCACACTACACCACTGCCCGGCGATCCTGGCATCACTCGGCATTGTACTGACCACAGTGGCAAACTGAACGAACTTTAAGTGCAGTTTACTAATGACATCCATAACGTATTTAATCAATCAAATACTACTCTATCTATGTCTGTCTTAACATTTATTAATAATTTTTGATAAATCGCATTGTTGCCAATGTTCAACATATAATTTCGATACATCAAAAATGTATGTATTGATTAAGTCTGATTTTGTACGAATCGTTTTAATTTTTTTATAAGAATACTTAATACGGCGATTTTAAAATTGTTTTATTAACTCTACACACTCGTCAGTTAGGACACCGCAATATCATCTACTTAACAAAAGTCTGGCAATCGAGTCCCAAATTTAAACTAGTTACAAAAAATATTTTAAGTACTTCTCAAAATACAAGGAAGCATTCATTAACAATTATAGGCAAAACATTATTACTTTAACTAAACTAAAACATTATATGGTCCGTAATTTACTGTAATATGATAAAAATATATGTAGGAAACGTTTTAAATGACATTTTTCCTTAAAATCATGATTACGATTTTTATTCATATGTAAAAATGATATGGGTCGGTCAAAAGTATATTGCAGAATATTACTCTAACGTCTTGTAATTATACGTTTAGCGCCCAGACACCCAGACATATAAGTCACCTTGCACAGAAGGCAAGGTTAGATTGAAAGAACAAAAAACAGAACTGGTGGACTGAATGCATGCGCTCGAGTCTCTGACCGCGGCAATTTTATAAGGACATACTTTACAGATCTAACAACATTTTTAATAGAAACATTATTGCAATGATTCTCATATCTTGAGGATGATATGTGTTTCTAATTTTTTTTTTAAATGATATTTGATTGATATGAATCGTTCAAATGGAAGAAGACGGCGATGACGAAGAAACAGATGATGAGTTCGAGCGCTGATTTTTTTTAATATGAGTGTCGAAATGTTTTACCATGTGATCCTTCCGTATAAACCCTTTGCCGCAATGATCGCATGCGAAAGGCTTACAACCGGAATGCAGACACATGTGCCTGCGCAAATCCGTTTTATGGTTAAAGGATTTCGGACACTCCATGCATTTGAATGGCTTATTGTCTGTGTGCTTGGAATAATGTCCCTCGTAGGAGACGTCATCTGAAAATCGTTTACCACAACGATCGCACTTGTACGGCTTCGCTCCTGAATGGAATGTCTTATTATGTTGCGTTAGGTAACAAGCCTTATTAAACAACTTATCGCATTCGAAGCACTTGTGCATGGTCGCTGGCACACTTTTCTTTAACATATTTCTTTCAGTCAAAGGTGTGCTCGGCACGGTAGACGATATAGACGGAGAGCCGTGGCTCTCATTTTCAGATATCGCACTCTCGGGGCTCGCGGGAGATTTCATTGGAGCCCCATAATTTTCCTTATTAGCATAATCTATCATATCGTCTATCTTCGAAATCTGAAGGTCACTCGAGCCAGTTCGCATTTCATCGTCATCCCGATTAATGATTTTCCCCCCTACGGCACGGCCACCTGGATGAACCTCATAGTCATAATCTTCGACAGTTCTAGCTGAATAGTTATGATCATAACCCTGGTTGTATCCGCCATCTATACTTTTCGTATATGGTATTGCTGCAAGCA
>DWIW01000171.1:0-10471 GCA_018248535.1 Hovala pardalina | reverse complement strand
GTATTTGCAACTGTCGATGGTAATTTTCCATTTCAACGTTGAAGAATTTTACGTGAGAAATTTCCATTGTGGTTATTACTTAACGTGCTCTCATATCAATTGATTGAGATAAAGGTAATAATTTGAGGCACGTTTTGATACGTGCGGTACGTGCTATTTTTTAATAACCATAAATCTACGTGTTATAATAATTTTACCTTAAATAGTTCTTAAACGTTTTGTAGTTAAAAAGAAATAAGTATCGCCTCTTGTTCAGATATGCCCTGTGTAATATGTCTGAGATGCTAAATACTTAAACAGCAAATAATAAGTAAATAAGAGCTGTAAACTCCTCATCGGTTTTGCGGTACAATATTTTTCAACATCAGAAACAAAGATGTTTCAAGCACTGGTAGTAATAATGGAACAAACACTCGTCGCAAAATATACCGGGGCCGTTTTTAAAACATCTCACCGAAACGGTTACCCAGATTCAAGGCTTGACCTGTATTTAAGTAACAAAGGGTATACTCCGCACTGCTTGTAATTATCGTCTTTATAAAAGAACCTAGTCACCATTTTTGAAAAGGAAAATTAAGGTTTGCGCGTTCAAAGGAATAGTCGGTACAAAGAACAAATTTTCTAGGCAACTTTGTTCTCATTATTATTTTATATTGATATAAAATAGGGAAAACTTCTAAGCTCCATAACGGTTTGAAGGTGTCTTCAGTCCGCCAATCGGCTCTTGGCTAACGTGATGAACTAAAGCCCTATCATCCTGGGAGGAGATGCGACCAGCAGTGGCACAAAATGGTTGATTAATTGATATTTAAACGTGACTTTAAGAGAGCTCTCTAAATTTCCTTACCTCTAGTAATTAGGTTTGTTTATTTAAGCAAACTCATTCACTCTAGTTCGATTGACCTTATACTACTCCACATTTTATTATCTTAGGTGTAAAACAATAATAAACGATTTAAACATTTCCCGTGAATATATTTTATAAAGGAATTCTTATCAAAGGAATTGGTATATTCTTCAATCGAGTACACAATCGAAGGGTATATTAAACAGCTGTACTCTTTGTGAAAAGAACCAGAGTAAGCTCGAAACATTTTCACCAGCCACCGTGTCGAACAACGGAAATGCCTTCAAGAGTGAACCGTGTGCGATGTCGGGGCCCGTAATGAACTAATAAACGTTATGTGTGAAAATATGTTTTAAAAACCTCATTTAACTGACTTGTTGCTTACTAGACTCCTTTTACAAACTTTTTTGCCTCACCCATCCTGTACAATGGGTAGATTTTTGTTATAGTAACAAGTCACAGTGATAGCCAGTAGTTAAACACACTACCTTAATATAAAGGTCGTGAGTTCAAACGCGCGCGTACTTCCGGTACGCACCACTGATTTTTCTAAATTATGTGCGTATTACAATGTAATTATCACAGTGCATTTCGGTGAAGGAAACGTGAAAAGTTTTTTTTGTTAGGATTTTAGTTAAAATAAATGTTTCATTATGTAGATAAAGTTTGATTAAAATAAAATTTGATTTATATTTTCCAATTAATATGAAAAAAAACAGTAAATATTTAATATATCAGCCTCTATATATTATATAAAATTCTGAAAAAAGTGTCTAAATGGCTCTCGGAGGTGTGTGAAGTCCTCCAATCCGCACTTGGCCAGCGTGGTGGACTAAGGCCTAAGTCCCTCTTATCTTGGGAGGTGACCCGAGCAGCCACGGCATATCATGAGCCGTGACGAGTCACATTTTTTTTTTTCAACGTCAATGTTCAAACGTTTATTTTTAATATGACTTATTTTACTAAAGTTTCACGAAGTTATTACAGATACAATTTATTTTTTTATTTTAATACACGGTACCTTAAAAATAGAGCATAAAAGGAGTGATACTGTCATTTACAGGTGCGCATTGTACGACTGTTTTCTACAATGGTTCAACAACTTCGCAAAACAAGAAACCCATGTGACGGCTTCTGTCTCAAGCCATAATAACATAACGGGCTCGAAGAAATATGAGTGTTTCTCCTCAGTTTCAGCTGCACTGCTCACGATCTAAACGAATTTTGTCTTAAAACAAATAATCTTTTAATAAAAATATTTGTAATAAGTCAAGTGTAGTATGTGAGGCTTTATCATTTAGTCAATCGATATCGATAGCTATAATAAATATTAATTGTATCTGATAGATTATGTAATGCACCATTATTTATTTATTTCATACTTCATTGTAATTTAATAATAGAAAGGGCGGTATTGATGCCTAATGGCATTCATTACCTTTATCGAACGATTAATAATAAGTTGGGCGGAAAGTTTTTTCGCATCTAGTAAGTAATCTAATGAAAAAATTCGATACATTTCAAATATTTTCTACAAATGCAACACAAGCCGCGAAAATAATTTGTAATATTTATGGACCTAATGCAGTATCTGTGATAGTAGCGCGAATTTGGTTTATTCGTTTTAATCGTTGGAACTTTGTTAGTGTGTTTACAAGCACTATTATATGATAAACAAATATAAAATTTTAATTTTATGCATACGTATTTCTTTTGTTTAGAGTCAAACAAATTTAGTTTTTTAATAAGTTATGTAGATATCATTGATTGATTCTGTTTGGGCGATAAAACTCGTAACCGTCTACCAAGTACGATAGAATGAGCTCTAACATATAAGTAACATACATTGCTACCTAAATATTATATAATGTCTAGTACACACAAAACAATGTAGAAAACTCTCTCTCTCTATTGCATGAAAACTAAAATTGGCAATTTCAGCTTTGAAACTGAAACTGTAATTTTCCATCGCGTTGGTTAAACTTATAGTAGTTACTCGTATATTGACATTTGCTCTCGAAAACTGCGAGTATGTTATGTACAGCTGTACGCTCGCCGTTTTCAAAACGAGATTCTAGAAGTGTCTTTATTTAGTATCGCATTTCACATGTAAGGAATTTTCATTTCACAATAGCTAACACATTTATTGTTATACTTCAGGATTGTATGTCGCCAAGGTTGGAGTTCAATCTACAACTATTATGCGTTGTTAGTAATTAAAGGCCTCTGAAAATTTAACATTGTCTGCCATCCTGCAGGTGGCCAGTGCAACAGACAATGAATCGCTTTTATCGTTGTAGAGATCAGTACTCTAGTAGTATACAGAACTATCGCTTCAGTAGACATTAAATATATTTGTACAAAATATACTGAATTTCCCGAAAAGAAGTTGTACTGCAGCAAGATTGTCGAACACTGATGCCATTCCTACAAGATTTCCTACTTTAAATCGTTTTAGCCGGAGAGCTCTCGTGAAATTCTGGAATTTTATAACCTCATGAAATATGAAGAGTCAGTTCCGATCGTAACTTCAAAACAGATAACTGACGAGGAAAAAATTTGAATTGCCAAAAATGAGCGTTGATAAAATTGTTCGTGGTGTTATAAAAAGGCTTAGTTCGAAGTTATAAAACATTAATATCGTACAGAAAAAAAATATTCTCCAAACACCTCATTATAAATTTCAGAACGGTATGTGTGGGGTGTAATAGCTCTGTCCGCTACTTTGTGGTTGTTTAATTTTCTACTAAGTGCTTCAGTTTGTTAGATATAATCTAATCTAAAAATATATTGTAAGAATACTGCCTCTACCAAAATATTTCATTTCATTAGGTATAACAAATTTTGTGGTTCAATTAAGCGTATATTTTAAATTAATTTTACTGTACTTTAGGAATATTAGTTCAAGTACATGTTTTGCCCCAGGGGCTTCGACCACACCATGTGATAATAATGTATAACGTTTTTATAAAATTGTGTTCTAGTCAGGATTCTCCCTGAGCTAGCGACGTACAGGCATATTCATCGTCGTCGCACGCCATATTTTCCCACTGCTGGGCTCAGGTCACCTCTCAGGACGACCGGGATTGCTTTAGTCCTCAACGCTGGCCATGTGCGGATTAGCGGACATCACACACCTTCAAGAACTTTATAAAGAACTTTTAGATGACCAGGTTTCCTCACGATGTACACTTCGAGTCCTTCGCCGAAATACTGCGTGATTATTACTTTTTAATATGCGCATGATTTAGAAAAATCACGACCTTTTGATCGATAGTCCGAGTATAAACAAAGAATTTGAAATTTCTTCTCATAATCTAATTACGGATAACGAGCTGTCATAATTTTTGTTTATTTAATTATTGGTTTATGCACTCAAAATAAAAATACGACATATTCAATAGCAACAAGGTGTACAAAGGTACTTTGTATTTCTCTATAAAATAACTCCTAGCAGACCTGCGATTATAGAGTTGTTACAAACGGTAAATCAATTGTATAAAATACATACTAATATACACATATACCAGAATATTTTAATATAAATACTTTAATATATAATTAAAATGCAACCAAGTAGAGAAGGATACCCGGATTCTAATATTAATATATATATAACCCGGATAAAATTATGAAGCTAATAGTCCGCCATATCAGGAAATGCCGAAGTTTGGTCCGAAGTTCTCCGCTCATTACTTTGACAGCTTTCACCAAAACAACTTACATCAATAACAAACAATATAACCAAAAATAAATTAAGCATTATAAGATAGAATACAGTTTAGTATGAACGATACATCTGTGTTGTAACATGTAGCAACTTATTTTGCAATCCTACTTGTAGCTATAAAGTTCCTTAGAAAAGATTTCCAATCCAAATTGAATTTTACGAATATTCAAGCAGAATACCGGCGCTAACACGTATTTTTGCAGAGATTTTACATAATGCCAGCAACAACAACAGAATTTATAATCTGAATAAAATGTTACATTTTAGTGTCTTTCTATATTTTAACGCAACAGCCTTGGTATTTAGCCTGCGATGAATAATAAAATGGTATTAAAAACTCGGTAATACGAGCGCGCGCTATGATTAATCCGTTGAAAATAAAATTTCAAAATGGCCTCGTATATTTTGACACACACTGGACGTTAGAATCAATCAGTGTCAAACTGCGATCAATGAGTTTTATCGCAATGCAAATATAAAAACAGCTGTGCCGTCGGGGGACCTCCGAGAACTAAGTTGAAATGTTTGCGGAAGCGTGACTTAAATGGTCTCATCTCTTTGTAATTAAAACTAATAACTTTGTCCCAATTAGCTTCTCGCATGAAAATGGTCATATTTGTACAAAAAATCTTATTCATCCATATTATTATCCATCAGCCTTTGATAGTCCACTGCTGGACATTGGCCTCCCCTATGCGGCGCCACCCTTCCCGGTCCTGAGCCCTCAGAATCCAGCGGTTTCCAATTCCGGTCTCCATTCCAGGACTTTTCTTCCCCATCGGTTGTCAGTCCTGCGAACGGCGAAATTTCCCCTTAAAGTTCTTGAAAAGTGGTATGAAGTCCGCCAATTCGTACTGGACCAGCGTGGTGGTTGCGACGACGTCTAAGATTAAATGACAGTATTTGTAATAATTTATTAATACATTATGACATTCTGTAATGTTAGTTAAATATGAATTAATACATAAATAAATCTACGCAAAAGAAACAATACAGAACATGATAGACTAATAAGTATGTATGGTTAGATTTGTTCGTTGCCTACCCCAACGAGAGACAGGCGTGAACTATTATACATTGCGTGAACTAAAGCACTTAAATACTCTTGACTCGGCACTATATGATGCTTGCACTCCATCCATCGCTATCTCAATTTAGATTAATAGATCGGGGAGCGTTTGTGCCCTCAAAGGTCAACGGGTCGTCATGGAGCCATCGTCTTAGGTCAAGGTCGATGGCATACATCGACGGGTTACTGCCGGCAGCGCCATGGTTTATGAATCGAGAGAATATTGATTCGCGGTGTGACGTCATTAACGTAAGACCTTGATGTTTCCCATTATTGGGTCTTCTGTTTGAAGAGAAGTAGTAGATGGATTAGGAGAACCTAGGCATAGTTCTGAGTTTGTAATGTTTATCAGTTAAAAATATTTAATTGAACAGTATGTTGATGGATGAAAATACGTTAAGGCTTACATAACTATAAATATCACGCATTCCTTGCACGTCTCAAAATATGCCTCACGTGGCTCGGTTACAAAGTGTACGGCAAAGATGGTGAAAAAAAAAAACCGGTCAGTCAGAGGGTATCGCGACCGGTCGTTTTTTTTTCGAATGGACAGTTGCCGAGTTGTCTCTACTGGCCTCTGCAGCGTCACCGAACAGGTCCGGCCGACGACCGGTCGTGCCTCACTTGACGTCGCACTCTGCGGTTCCATCCAACCTAACTTGTGTGTGAACTTGCCAGTGACGTCATGCAAGTTCGTGATCAGCTAAATGTAGAAACTTTAATTTTTTATTTCATTACAATGACGGACGGGGCCGAAGGTCGGAGCGAAGCAATTAAAAGTGTGTTAAAGCCGAATTAACTTAGACCTTAACCTGATAGGCTAAACGTATTGACTTAAATAAATAAATAAAATTTTAGACGTGTCGGCTAGTGTCTCTTAACTGCCGAACTGCGGTTTCCGGGTTTGAATCCCGGCCGACGCAGATTTATTTCGCAGATAAACTATTTGTAATCGGACTATGGATGTTGAATTATGTTGTTTTCTTATAGTGTATCCAATAGAACCACCAAGTGGCTCTCCACCTATGTGGTAAAAGTGGCAATAGCTAACACTTAGTACTCAGCGCTCTAGACTCTGAATGTACTCTAATGTACATGTAATTATATGACCTTGTTAAAAAGCTTAGACATGCTTTGAAACTGAGGCTGTCACCGTTATTTTTATTAACAGCTGCAGATACCACCTTAGTTTTAAACCAGGTAGGATAGTACAACTATCTCTGTGTATAGTAGATCTTTTATTAAATTACGATCTCATGTCTCATGACGTCATCGTGATGGAAGGAAAAAATAAAGAACTTACTTTTAACATTTCGACACAATTCTCGCGAAAACACATTTGTCCAATAATGGCCGTCTTCCGTCCGTCCGTCCGTTCGTCCGTTCGTCCGTTCGCACTAATTACAGTTGCGAACGTCACCCGACACGGCGTTAATTGATCGATCACTTAAACCATTTATCTCGTGGCTCGCGTGGTGTAGCTGGCGTGGCAATTTGTCGCCGGGAGGTAAATCATATTTTGTATCGTAAAGCCAGTAACGGTTGGGTTGGTATGTATGTCCAATGACAGATAATCCTAATCATTTTCTGTCTCGTATATAAGGCCGGGTTTTTCTCTTTTTTTTACAAATTGAGTTGAGTCACTTGTTAATTAATTGCACTTTAATCATAACATTAATACTTGTACATTAATTGTTACAAAATTATTCCAACGTAATTATCAGTTGAACTGATTAAGAAAGCTCAGGGAGTCGGCTCGCTTGGGCGTAAAAAAAATGCAAATTCCAGCGCTCACTTTTAGCCCGCAACGCAATTAGCGAGCACAAACGCCTTAAATATTCAAATAAAGGACTTTCGTTAAAGGGCTGTCCTGCCTACACAAGGCTTTTGTGTGTAATTTCATTATTTTATAGTTTGGGAGCCTTGTAAAATGCTTTCGTAAATAATATTGACAAATACACTTAACATGATTTATTCAGGTTGATGTCCGCGATCCCTGCCTACCACAATGGGCATGTTTGTATGTATCACGGACCTTCTTTAAGGTTTACAAGTGATAATAAATATTGAGGTTTGTTACTATGATATTTACTTGACGTACATTTGAGTGACTGACAACCCTACGTTGTATCCAGAATGAACCTAGCTAGAGAGATGTTGGTAAATCTTCGTAATTACCTTTTTGTTTTCAAACCGTACTATCTACGGTTTGAAATGCTCGCAATCCTAGTGTAGATTTGAACGTGTATTATTCATTTGTACAATCAATTCTTATTGTTTGAAATAATTGACGTTTGCACGTCTGCAGATAAACCTGCATCTCTTGGAGGAGTTATTGTATTGGTTATGATGCCTTTTGTCAAAGTCTTGAATAATTTAATTGTGTTTGAATATACAGAATTGCAAATAAATATACATGATTCGTATCCTCATGCTTGCTACCCACGTTTGTTCTTCGCTGACTATAAGTACATGACTGATGATATAACAATTGCATTCCGATGTAAGATCATCCTAAGTTGGACGATCTTTACAATTTGAATCGTTCAACTCTGCTTTAATTAATGTTGCCTCCAGCTGATCTATAACATATAATATGATTGGTTTAAACAATAATATGTAAATCTAGTCTCGTCGAACCTAAGTATTCTCACACACAAAGGTCTGCACTGAAAATCAGCGTTGGCGATTTCTTTCTGAGCAAGTAGTTTTATACTGGGTTCAGTTTTTTTGTTGTTGAATGAATGTATATTCATATTGTGTTATTCCGTATTAATAATATTTTCTATTCTATTCTAAGTTCAGCATCATATTATTACCTTTGTTTCTAAGCAAAATACTTTATATCTTGATCAAAGAACAAAGAGGCGTTAAGGCGCAGTTGTCAAATCATATCACGATAACATCATTCTTTTCTCTATTTTCTCTCTCCCTACGAATTCAGTTTTCAATATATCTAAAATGTTAGACGGGATCAATGTAACTGTAGACTGAAATAAGTCGATAGGAAAATTCTTATTGTGAAATAGGCACACAGTCAGTGAATCGTAATTGAAAAATTAATTTAAGTAATTGTTTTTTTTACTATATAATATTAGTCGTTTTGTATTTAATTACTAGTCAAAATAATTATAGGTTTTCCCCCCATACTTTTAATCATGTTACACACTGTCCGTGATTGAAACTTTCTATTACTAAACCGTAGAACTGTTTTCTTATTAATTTAACTTTTCTAATTAATTTTGTTGTTTCAATTTCGTTGTTAATTTATCCTCAAGATTCTGTTTCTACATAAATAAAATCTACCATATTTTGTTGCCTCTATCGTACTGTATATCGATGTTCAAACTGCCTCACGTCGCCCAGATCTAGGCGGTTTTCTAACGCGTCTTTGTATGGCCCACGCCTGTTATCATTCCGAGGAATGAATTGATAGCATTCAAAGGTCATGTCGCTTTGTTAACCACTTATTCATTGATACCATTTGAATGAGTTTAGTTCCTATTTCTGCCGCAGTGATTGTATTATTGTTGACATATCTTGAATCTTGATCTATGTACATGTAGATATTACATATTGCCTTATTCTAGTTATTTTTTCGTGTAAGACACTAAATTGAAAATGTAGGAATGTAGAAATGTAGTAGGAATATTTATTGTTTAGTATGTACATGTATGTTAGAATAGTATTTATAATTATAACAAATTATACAGATTGAAAGTAAAAATATGATATTATTGAAACGTGATATTAACGAAACTTAAAACGTTAAATTACCAAAACTGAAAAGGGGTTAATTTATCACCCCGTTTCCGACTTAATATTTCGCTCACGTTTGCGTCGTAAAAGTTTCGGACAGTTTAACTTATGTTCCTACCAATAGAATTTATATTGGCCTGAAACTCTGAAGATAGATTATTTTTTTATACATTTAGCTATTGCCGGTCAAGTTTCTTTCTTCAATTCGATGGATGCCATTTTACAAAAACGAGTTCTCAATTTAGAATCGACCGTGTTAATTTAGTGTCGACAATTTTGGACTTCCATTTAAATAATCAAAAGTATCTCATTTCAAGGCATTATCTTGAAACAACCTTGAGCCTTTTTGTTAATGATAGCTATCTTTAAAACGAATACAGGAATGTTGTTACTCGTGTTAAAACTGGTATTTTTTTAGAAGTTAGTTTTATTAACAATGTAGTAACAATTGTCATTAACTACATTGCAAAATATTCAAGTAGTTGTACTTAAAAAATAACCTACTATAGCTATTTCTGAAATATTTGATATAGAATTTAAACAAAATATTTATCTACTACACTTTCTACAATGTATGTAACATTTGGATTTGCAGAAGAAAAAAATAGTGCCAAAAGGCTCAGGATACCACGGATACTAGGATATCACGGCATCTATTATATGCCGTGATATCCTAGTAATGACGTGATGGATTAGTTCGGCGAATACACACCTATAGATCGGAGAGTCGTGAGTTCAAATCCCGGCACGCACCAAAAAGTTCTTGGAAGATGTGTGAAGTCTGTCAATCTGCACTTGGCCAGCACGGTGGACTAACGCATCAATCCCTCTCATCCCCGAAGAGACCCTATGTGTTGCGACGAAACATTACACATGAAAAGTGACTATTATTTTACAAACATCTGCCTTTTCTTAAAGGAATTAAGGCGTGATTGTGTTGGGTTCTTAAAAAATCGGTATTGTGCCACGAAGTCTCAATCGGCCACCATTGGCTATAATGGTGCGTCAGCCGACGCGAGGAATGGCAATCTGCGGAGGGAGGGCTGTCATTAGCGCGAACCGCACG
>DWIW01000170.1:0-10475 GCA_018248535.1 Hovala pardalina | reverse complement strand
GAGTTCGATCCCCGGCACGCACCACTGATTTTTCTAAATTATGTGCGTATTACAAAGTAATTATCACGTTGCATTTTTGGTGAAGGAAACATCGTGAGGAAAACTGCACATCTGAAAGTTCTCCAAAAAAAAAAAAAAAGGAGTGAAGTCCGCCAATAAGGCCTAAATTCCTCTCATCCTGGGAGGAGACCCGAGCTCAGCAGTGGGACAACATGGGTCGATAAGAGACACGCCATGTTATAAAAATGTCGCACGCCACGCCATGTTATTGTTATAATTTAAGTAAAGACATTGTGAAAATACTACCTACGTACAATAAAAAGCCAACGGTAATGTACTTTTAAATGATATTAATTACACTTAAATAAGATCAGTTTACGTTTAAACCCCTTTAAAAAACAAAGCGTATCTTCAAAGCGTATCTTTCATACTCGCAGCAAGTTCACTAATGTCTCTTGTGCACTACTGATGTTATCAGAAAGGCGTTAATCGACTCGATCTGTGCGGCTGCTAGCGAAGCTCAGAGAGATTAACGATATTATCGCAGTCGAGCTTGTCGCAAAGACGTGACGTACGTGACAAAGTTACTTATAGTCACTGAGCTTATTGTAGTCTTAGATTCTTGAGAACGGTGAAATAGTGAAAATGTGACAAACTAACATTTTGAATCTTAGATCTATCTACTTCGCATCCTTTTTATTTTGCTTTGTTTGTTCCCCTGCTTTGTTTTGTCATTATGTGTATATGAAAATTCGTGGTAACAACAATGTTGAACAATATTGAACAATGTTGAAAAATGTTGAATTCTTCTTTGTTGAATATTCTTTCAAATTGTGAAATGTTAATAATAAATGTTGCTATTCTTGTAGCTGCTATTGTTATAAATTGAACTTAATATGTCAAAAAAAACGATTTACATACAAATATATATGCATGTGTGTACTTTTGTGAAGGATAGTTTTGTTCAACTTTAATATTACTTTAGTTCTGTACTTTTAACGCTGATTGTGAACGTTGTGTCTACTTCACCTCATCCTTTCATTCAGCTAATTAAGAGGTCCTCTTTGAAATCTTTAAGTTTAGAACTAGGGTAAAGTACGGCCAATTAAATGTTACACATTTATTAATACCCGTGAACTAGAATAATCAGAACAGCTATAAAGTAAGCTACCACAATTCAATTTTACGCGAGCGAAGTCGCGAGCGATTACTTGTTTCATATCAAATTTTCATAAACCCTAACAAAGCAGGAAGCCCACAGTTTAAATTCTTGGGAAGTAGCACAATGGAGGTACAATCATTTTCATCTTATTTCCAGTACCAATTAAGCTATAATTACGTTCTAATCAAGATTAATAAGGGTTAAGCGTTAAGTTGTAAAGGAAGACTCGTCTCGGCTGCAGCGAGATGTAATCAGTAAAGCGCTTCTTATCAACTCGATCTCTTAGAGTTGGGGCGAGTTATTTTCAACTCGTATATAGCGGGCTAACTTGAACAGCTAAACTGAGTGCCGAGTGTTTAAGCCTTACGCGATATGACCTGGGTTTATGTTCCTGTGAACCTATTAGATTATTTATACTACTTTTCTATTAGAACCTATGTGTAATGTAATGTTAATTAGTTAATATTGTATTTGAATTCAATTATTAGTTATTACGCGAAGAAATATGTTAGTTCTACTGTGGTTTCAAAAGCATGTATTTAAATTCCACCGTCTCAAAGTTAGATAGAGTATAGATATATAGATACAGGCTTTATACTTATAAAGATAGTAGGAGATTGGAGATATTGGAAGTAAGAGATTCGGTAGAACTGACCTCAGTGGCATTCTCAGAGGTAAAAAAATGACGTTTCAAGTAATCAGGTCTAGAACGGAATAAAGTATTTAGAAGAATTGACTTAAGTATATGCAGCACATGAGAATGTATACGTTCTTAGGAATCAACTTTATTCACGATGGTAGATGATGAAGCCTTTTTTATTATTTTACGTATGGGTACGTTACCCATATAAATAATAATAGTAAATAGTAGTTAAGTAAAATTACAAATGAATTAGTATATTTATCCGTAACCAAAAAAAAGGGCTATGAGAGAATTTATTACAAGTCCGGCACACAAAACACTGTGTTATTGTACTAAATAGACCCGATTAAAATATGGTATGAAAAGAGCTTTGTGATTAAAACAGACATAAATAAATTTAGAAAGCGCGAATACGCAACAATCCCGTCGCACTCTTTTGGCCGCCCGGGGCCATTCTTCACAACAAAACCGCTGACGGGTTGTATGAACGGAGGTATTTATTTTTATGCGGGTTTCGCCTCAGTTTACATTAAATTTAATTATCATAACACCCACTGGAGTTAAAAGTACGCTCAATAAATATTGTAACTCTGCAGGGATTGTCCTTTTACTGAAATTAATGTTATTTGAATGTTAACAAGATGGCTTGAGCGCAGTATACGGGTTCGTTGTGTTAAAATGTAAAAGTGTTACAATTAATTAAATTCAATTGTTTTTACGTTGTCACACGTTAAAAACGGGTAGTATGTAATTATGGAAAACTTATTCAACCGTCCAGTTTCTTTCAATTTACCTGTTACAAAGTCCTATAAAAATAAACCAAATTAAAATGTGAATATTAATGCTGGAAAATAATCAATTTGCACGCTACAGATAAAAGATTTATAAAATAAAGAGACTACCTTTGACAAATACTTTTCATCTTTCCTTAAGACGACTTCAAAGTACTCATTATCTTGAAGGGGGAATCACTTGGCTGCCCTGTGATTATGCTCAGTTGATATAACGAATGCCTTAAAGGCCGGGTCCTTCAATTTACCTCTCCGATTACGGCGCGACGGTGCTAATCTTAATGATGTTAAGTTCAATAGCTCAACTATCACCGCAAAAGGTGTATTCGATAAAGCCTGAGGTTTAAGTGATAAGATCTATACGAACCCTGTTCTGGAAATCGTAATGGGGGGGAGCGGCTGTGATTGCCTTTGTGTCGTCCGGGGCCGACCGTCACGCAAATTGGAATTGGCCCAGTATTATCTAGTACTCGGCTTAGGCGTTAGTAGTTTTAGCACTAGTGCCACTTGTAAAACATTAATGGTGCGCTTACACAGTCATTTAAAACGGTCCACTCATGCAATTTTGACGTCACTACCACGCAAGGCAATTTCCAGCAACACCTGTTAGTAGTTGTTCCATATTGGTCCACGTCGAAGCGGAACATGGAGTATGAGAAAAATAAGATTACATAGATTCGGGTGCCAATCTTAGAAATACTTAAGAACTTAGAAAGATTAATTAACTACTGCGTTATACGGGCGTTGCTCACGATTGCTTCAGTCCTGCTCCATATCGCCCAATTACTGTCGTGACACCAAAATGACCGAGTGTGGATAACATTAAATTGGTCATGCATGTGTTCCTAACATGTAGCAACTTGCCAGTAGTTGTATGGGCGATCGCTAGTCGCTCCTGAAGTTCTGAGAGAATGAGGCCACGGTATCTACTGCTATCGTGGGCTTAAGGCAGCTTAAAGACTTCGGAAGTCTTTAAGTTCTCTAATACCCATTGGAGAAAAGCGCAATGCGCAGGTGGCGGTGGATCCCTAATTGATTGCGAAATATCTAATAGACAGTGACATCCTTGCATATAACCTCACATAATATTTTTATAAAATTATTATATATGAATACAAAATTGATCAAGAAAGATTATGCCTTATTAGGCCTAAGCCCTGGCCTAATGTAGTATATTGTGTATAGTGTGTAAACTTGAAATTCACTAGCTTGGTGATAATGCGATTTTCAAGAATAGATATAGACGGAAACGCCTTTGACCTCAAAATCTCATCCCTACGGTGACCTTTTTATAAGAATAACCGTGCTTATATGGAGACATAATATTTTATCACGTACGCTAGTGAGTGAAATGTACGCTTTTTAATAGTACTATTATTATTATGGTAGCTGATGCCCGCTATTAATAATAATATCTATTAAATGTTTTTTTTCTAAATTTCGTTCATTTACCTTTACATATATATAAATCTAAAACACTGAATAGATTTTAAGCAGCCTTATTTACTAGCTAGAAGGCACATAAAAATATTATGGCGATGATTTTCTGGGTAGAACGACCTCTGCCGGGAACACTAAAATACTATATAAATATAATATTAAATTTCATCAAATCTATCACTTATTTAAAAAACAAATATCATGACTTATTTAAACAATTCAATTACTTTTCAAACCCGTGTTGTAGAAATACCCGCCATCTTTAACACAATTGGATTGAAGCAAAAGTAAAATAATTCCTTGTCATTACAGTAGGTCGTTATCGACCGACTTCTTTTTCCATTGGCGAAAAGTCTTCGTTTTATTTAAATTGTTTGTTTATGTCACCACTCGAACCAAGATCAGTGGAACTAATTTATTCAAGTACGGTTTTATTTTTACGTTTCTCATTTTATATTCAAAGTTCATTGTTTGGAGTGGCGTGGATGAAAAAGAAATATTTTTGCTATTTAACGTAAAATCCTAACGATTATTTAATCACAGTGATTTTTTCAATACCAGACTACAATACGATCCAAATTCTGTCAAAATATATCTTAGGGAAGTTTGTTTGTTTGTTGTCATGACTACTTAATAATTTGACTTAAAAATTAATTAAGGCACATTTCAGCTCAATTTCAGAGAGGGTCTACCTGGTACTTTTTTATCAGTCAAACACTTTACTCAATATGTATTCCGGTTACAGAAAAACTGGTAATTGCTAATTTTATGCGAGACTTTTGTGATCTTTGACATCAAAGGAGGTGTTTTGTAGTCGTGAGTCTAAGCTTCAAAGCTTTAGGAAAAATTCCAAGATTTTTTAACCAATATAATATTTATCAACGTACACAGATTTTTATGCCTGTCAGTAATTTGAAAGACGGTAAGGCTACGCCGTATGCTTGCGACTAAGAAATAAATAGAATCCTTTAAGCTGCGCTTCCACCAAATGATTAAGCTTACCAGCTTCACTGGACCGTGCAATTTATTTTACTTCAAGTAGTTATTTGATGTAGAAACTAACGATACCCCGAAGCGCTCGTAACTCTGTGACAATTGCGAATCGTCAGCGATCACGCAAGTTAATGGATGCCGGGCGTGGCTGGTCTTCGGCGGGTCACCGCTAGAGTCCATTTATTATGAGCGTTTTCGTTCTCTGAAGGCACCTTTACTTTGTTGGCCTTGACTTTTAATGTCGGTCCAAAGCCTTCGGGTACTTTTAAAAATTCATTGAACTTCTAATGTGCTGTACTATCCAAGTATATTTGGAGAGAAATGGGCATCTTATTTATCAGGTTCGTTCTTATATTTAAAAAGGACTTCAAGCTTCTGACAAATCGATTACGTCTTAAAAGGGGTATGCTTACTTTTGTAAAACTTTATGTTATAGAAGGTTACATTACACAAAGAGTTTTCTTGGGAAACCTTCAAAGAATATTATGGTGTTCGGAGAAATTATTATAAAAATACCGCTACCTTTGCGGCGTGGATGAAAACAAAAAGAAACGAAGATCAGAGCAAACTTTTAAAAAGCTACTCGCGCCCCTTTTTTGTGACCAACCTTCGCTAAGTTAGATAGTTTTACATCAAATACCCTTCGCTGAAGTGTCATCATTTACGTGAAATATTGTTTGAGTAGCGCAGGACATATATCGCGTTGTCTGACTTGTGGTATTTGAATCAAATATCTGTATCGTGTCTTTTGGACTTCGATATTTGGCATATTTAATGTCACCTGTTGATCATTCATCGCAAGTATAATTTTAATATCTTGATCAGGATACAGGAAAACAAGATAGATTTATACTCTTCTCATACAATCATTAAGAACACACTCTAGAAGAACGGGAGACATTTTGTGATGAATAAAATTTAAGGGTCAAATGAGGTCTACAAGGTCAAATTAGATTTAAAAGGGACGTTGGTATTGTTGGTAAAGCGATAAGGTTGGTTGGTCGACTAAAATAAGTTTTATGCTTTTTTTCAAAAACTCCAATTCTATTTGCGATAATAACACTATTTTAATGTTCGGAGTGGTATTAATATATATTACCAAGCTTATCTAAATATATAGCTGTTGTCATAAATAAAACGTCGTACAAAAATTAGCAGTCCGTATTTCGAGTTAGTAGTTACAATAACTTATAACTCCCAGGCTATTGTTCGTCTATTCACAGAAACACAAAATAATAAACTTATGAAGTGAAAACCATCGACACTAACTTTTCTCTTTGCGCAAAGTTTGTGATGTGAACAGAGGCCGGCGCGGCTTCCCTGGGACACCGAACATGCATGTTTAATGACGTCCTAGTGAGGTCAAGAGTCCGGCTGTGAGTGAAGCAGTGAATACATTACAAGCACTTGTGCCTACTCAGTGGATTCGCAAGCCAACCTCTTACCTAACTTTGAAGAACTAACGCCCCGTGGACAGGTAGTTTGTAGCTGTCTCTCAAATAAATTAATTGTCTCTCAATTTTGAACAGTAACGAGACGGGAACAAACTTTTGAGAAAGGTTCGCAATGGGTGTCCCAGTGCTGCGAACTCCAAATATTACTTGAACTCGTGAAACTGGGACAAGCCGGGAGAAACGTGGATTTACGGGTTACAAAGAACATCTCAGCCATTTGTCGCCCTTCAAATTATATTCGAATGATTATAATGTATTACCATTTTATATACAAAGTTCTGGTTCGATCCTAAAACGAAAACTTTCTCTCGTACGTGGAAATGCTTGTTTAATTTTGAGTTGTTTGGGACATTAAACGGGTATTTTCAAAAGTACCATTTCGCATGGTTCATGAATTAAAATTTTTAATTCATATTATTCATCAAAATCGTTTTCTGATTTTTGGTGGGTAGACATAGGTATTATTTTCAAATGGTACACAATACAATTGTAACGTTAGAACAACCAATTAGTAACCATATAACATAATGTTAGGTACAGAGAATTTATCCTCCGAACAGATTGTATTATATTACGTTCAGAGAACTGCTGACTGAAGTTACATAAACAATAGGGGAAATCAATGAGTGGCATGATAACGTGAATTACCACGTTTCTGAACCAAATTATCTAAAATAAACTAATATAGTTACTATTATACGTATTTGCTAGTAATGACAAGTTCATCCAAATTCTTTGAAATCTTACTACTAATACAAAGCTCTCCTTCAAGACCAGCGACCAGCAGCGACCCTTCTGGCATTGCTCCTGTTCATAGGCGACGGTGACCACTTACCAGTGGTACTTAGGCTTTATATATAAAACAAAAGCTAGCTTTATAACTCACCTTTCGGTGGATTGATGTGTAGTGCGCTTCGAAACAGACTTTCCTCATCGTGCCAATCGAGGTTTCTTCTTAACGTAGAACCGCTCATGATCGTTAGATAGACCAACAGGGTCGCTATAAAAAACTGGTGGCGTTTTTCACTATTGTGACACATTCTTGACAAAGTCCCTGCCCCCAGACCGAGAAGTAAACAAAACCCCACACTCGGTATATACAACACACGCTCCGCAACCACAAACCCAACATAGAACAGTAAATTGCTAGCAGGCACGAATGGTAGTACCATAAATGCCGTAAACGTTATGATCGCTACTTGGGGACTACAGTATTCATTCTTCGGGGGCGTATTTGCTCTAGATTTGCCTTGCGCAGTTGGGCAGACGCAAGCCGAATGGTGCAACATTGTATTGTTGTTGTTAATTGCGCGGCACACACCCGTATGTTCCTCGGTAAGTAAATGTTTGCATCCATTGCACGGACACAAAGTTCTCTTCGACGAAGCATTCTCTTTGTAAGGTATAATGCCTTTTCTTTCGCTGCAATCTACTCCTCTATTGTAATATTTACAGTTATTGCTCCATTTCTGTTTGATCTTGCCATTCTGCTTTTTGTAGTATCTCACCTTCTTCTCTTGGCGTTTCATCAGTTCATTTTTTAAGGCTCTCAACATCACTTTGGACAGCACTGCGTAGAAAATGAAGGAGAAGAAATTTCGGATGTCGAATAGGGAAGTAATGCGTGGGATGGAATCCATGGACCAGTCGAAACTTAAGTGAAAAGGGTATAAAAGGAGAAAAAAGTTGAACACGGGGAGATAAGTGAAGGTGTAAATCCTTGTAAATAAGGAAGGGTCGCGGGACGCGGGATTGTCGGCCGCAGCGAATCCCGAAGGAGTTCCAGCGAGTCGTAACCTCCAGTATAACAGGACTAAGCCGCCGGTGCTTAATGCGCAGATACTTCGCCAGCGGTACTGCAACAAAATAGAAAAAGCAACATTGAAAGTAGGTACCTTCTATTGTAATTGTAAGTTAGTAATGATTATACAGTGTTTCGACGAAATTTGGTGTACCCTGAATCACTACTACAAGGTAATAAAAGTCTTTATCTTCAAATTGGTTTTCCACAAAGGAAATGGCGTGAGTAATTACTTTGGTGGTTATATAACAACTTCCATTGTATTTTGAGCGACTAATGGTGTTGGGTAATAATTTGAACTACATGATAGTGAAACGGGTATATTATTTGATTTTGAAGCACATTGACGAATAAATATACGTCTACAGTAGATACAAGTCATCCACACATGATCATGCTATTGGAATTAGCTCTATTTGTGATCACAATATTATTGTATCCTAGACGACGACTGTTTTGGGGTCGCAACCCGGTAGATTTTCAACGAACAGTATCTTGTCTACCGCGCTCTCGAGAGTATTAAATGAAGCAAATAGTGCGAACCATAATTATGATAGTATCTTCTACTAAAATGTGTATACTTTGTACGGATATTTTAGGATACTCCTTATACGATAAGTTCCACTGACTGTTGATATTAGCTAACTGCTAATTCAATAATCTTACGGATATAGATTATTTTTTCACAGGACATTCCTGTCATCCGCCGCTCCAGGGTATATGTATTTAAAAATTTGGTAACATACAGTAGAAATATAAGATATATTAGTATCCAAAGTATGAAAGTATACAGTTTCAAAGAATTCACCGAGAATTTCAATTTTCGCGTTTAATAGTTTTAAGGCTTTACCACTTATGTTTTAGTGTCGGCGCTTTGCGAAAACTTAGGTGCCTCGACTTGATTGATCACCACTCAGCGAGAATTCGTTAATATCTGTCAAGAATTTGCCACAACTTCCAGAATATTGTAATTTTTTTGCAACAGTTCCGTTGAAAAATATCATAAATTATAAATAAATGTGGCTCTGAGCCATAATAGAATATATTACACATATTTAATTTAAAACTTAAATTATGTAGAATCTTTTTGCAGAAATTAACACGTAGTTGCCGTGTGTAATGACTACGGCTATCATCCGCCTTTATGAGGAAGTATCAAGGCCAATGTGGAACACGGTCAACAAGGTCACGTTCATCAAGGTGACTTTTTTAAAAAAAAATTATGAACTATTTCTTTATACATCGCTTACATCGCAGGCAGAATTGCGCTCCCATTTCAAGTGACAGTAAGACCCAATTGTATCCACGACGGCAGTTTTAAATAGAACGAACTAACAAGATCGTGGTCTAAAACACTGCCAACTCTCCAGAGAGTTCCAGGTTGTATTGCTTGCTCTTAATTTGTGGCTGCCTTTATTAACTGGAGAATTGGTTTCCATTAATAACAAGACCTATTTTATTTAAACATGTTGGTATAGTGGTCGTAAATGTGACTGTCAAGGCGAAGGTCCTGGATTCGATCTCCGAGTCGGATGGTTCGTATAAGGCTTTCTAATTCTTTCACTCCTTTTTAATATCCTGTAGCAGCTCCGTAGTTTAGATTTATGGCTAGCCATATGACCCAAAAATTACTAATGAAAAAATGTGCTTTACGGGTGTATATATATAGTATATGTATAACACATATATATATATATATATAACACATCCCCGCCACTATTCTTTCGAGAGGATATAAGCGTGAGCGTTTTAATTGATAATTATTAGAAAAAGAAGAATATTTATACATTGTATTGTTTTACGTCATCTCACACATATAAAATATTTCGCATTAAAAACATATTCTATTCGAGCAAAGTTTTGATCGTTTAAGTTAGATAGTTGGTTAAATATTATCCTAATTTCTTATCAATGAGCGGCCCATTAAAGATGATTTAGAGTAAATTATACCTACCTAGACGGTCTACACGTTACAAAGCCAGTTACTATCCGACCGTTCGGAGGGCCATTAATTTGAAAACCTCGAGTATTTTAATCTATTAAGGGTAACGGGTATTATTATGAAACTTTAGTTATTTACTGGCGTAGGGGCGAATCGACATGAGTTTGGAGTACTGACTCGCCGGCTTGTTAGTAGCGGCAAAAGAGCCCAGGAAAAGATTTATGGGGTTAGGCCACGTCCCCTTCTCTA